>CAKMYJ010000199.1:0-91329 GCA_929113495.1 Andrena minutula
AAATCACAATTTGACTAAAAATTTATATAAAATCCGAACTATAGGTGTTTATTTCATCTCAATTTATTCAAATTTAGCTCCGTCCATCAAAAAAACTCATCAAAATCCAAAAAAATCGAATTTAGTTTAAACCCTCTAAATCACAATTTGGCTAAAAATGTATATAAAATCTGAACTATAGGTGTTTATTTTATCTACATTTATTCAAATTTAGCTCCTCCATCAAAACAACTCATCAAAATCCAAAAAAATCGAATTTAGTTTAAACCCTCTAAATCACAATTTGACTAAAAATGTATATAAAATCTGAACTATAGGTGTTTATTTTATTTAAATTTATTCAAATTTAGCTCCTCCATCAAAATAACTCATCAAAATCCAAAAAAATCGAATTTAATTTACAACCTCTAAATCAGAATTTGACTAAAAATTTATATAAAATCCGAACTATAGGTGTTTATTTTATCTAAATTTATTCAAATTTAGCTCCTCCATCAAAATAACTCACCAAAATCCAAAAAAATCGAATTTAGTTTAAACCCTCTAAATAACAATTTGACTAAAAATTTATATAAAATCCGAACTATAGGTGTTTATTTCATCTCAATTTATTCAAATTTAGCTCCTCCATCAAAACAACTCATCAAAATCCAAAAAAATCGAATTTAGTTTAAACCCTCTAAATCACAATTTGACTAAAAATGTATATAAAATCTGAACTATAGGTGTTTATTTTATTTAAATTTATTCAAATTTAGCTCCTCCATCAAAATAACTCATCAAAATCCAAAAAAATCGAATTTAGTTTACAACCTCTAAATCAGAATTTGACTAAAAATTTATATAAAATCCGAACTATAGGTGTTTATTTTATCTAAATTTATTCAAATTTAGCTCCTCCATCAAAATAACTCACCAAAATCCAAAAAAATCGAATTTAGTTTAAACCCTCTGAATCACAATTTGACTAAAAATGTATATAAAATCTGATCTATAGGTGTTTATTTCATCTAAATTTATTCAAATTTAGCTCCTCCATCAAAAAAACTCATAAAAATCCAAAAAAATCGAATTTAGTTTACAACCTCTAAATCACAATTTGACTAAAAATTTATATAAAATCCGAACTATAGGTGTTTATTTCATCTCAATTTATTCAAATTTAGCTCCTCCATCAAAAAAACTCATCAAAATCCAAAAAAATCGAATTTAGTTTAAACCCTCTAAATCACAATTTGGCTAAAAATGTATATAAAATCTGAACTATAGGTGTTTATTTTATCTACATTTATTCAAATTTAGCTCCTCCATCAAAACAACTCATCAAAATCCAAAAAAATCGAATTTAGTTTAAACCCTCTAAATCACAATTTGACTAAAAATGTATATAAAATCTGAACTATAGGTGTTTATTTTATCTAAATTTATTCAAATTTAGCTCCTCCATCAAAATAACTCATCAAAATCCAAAAAAATCGAATTTAGTTTAAAACCTCCAAATCACAATTTGACTAAAAATTAAATAAAATCCGAACTATAGGTGTTTATTTCAACTCAATTTATTCAAATTTAGCTCCTCCATCAAAAAAACTCATCAAAATCCAAAAAAATCGAATTTAGTTTACAACCTCTAAATCACAATTTGACTAAAAATTTATATAAAATCCGAACTATAGGTGTTTATTTTATCTAAATTTATTCAAATTTAGCTCCTCCATCAAAATAACTCATAAAAATCCAAAAAAATCGAATTTAGTTTAAAACTTCTAAATCACAATTTGACTAAAAATTAAATAAAATCCGATCTATAGGTGTTTATTTCATCTAAATTTATTCAAATTTAGCTCCTCCATCAAAAAAACTCATCAAAATCCAAAAAAATCGAATTTAGTTTAAACCCTCTAAATCACAATTTGACTAAAAATGTATATAAAATCTGAACTATAGGTGTTTATTTTATCTAAATTTATTCAAATTTAGCTCCTCCATCAAAATAACTCATCAAAATCCAAAAAAATCGAATTTAGTTTAAAACCTCCAAATCACAATTTGACTAAAAATTAAATAAAATCCGAACTATAGGTGTTTATTTCATATCAATTTATTAAAATTTAGCTCCTCCATCAAAAAAACTCATCAAAATCCAAAAAAATCGATTTTAGTTTACAACCTCTAAATCACAATTTGACTAAAAATTTATATAAAATCCGAACTATAGGTGTTTATTTCATCTCAATTTATTCAAATTTAGCTCCTCCATCAAAAAAACTCATCAAAATCCAAAAAAATCGAATTTAGTTTAAAACTTCTAAATCACAATTTGACTAAAAATTAAATAAAATCCGATCTATAGGTGTTTATTTCATCTAAATTTATTAAAATTTAGCTCCTCTATAAAAAAAACTCATCAAAATCCAAAAAAATCAATTTTAGTTTACAACCTCTAAATCACAATTGGACTAAAAATTTATATAAAATCCGAACTATAGGTGTTTATTTCATCTCAATTTATTCAAATTTAGCTCCTCCATCAAAAAAACTCATCAAAATCCAAAAAAATCGAATTTAGTTTAAAACTTCTAAATCACAATTTGACTAAAAATTAAATAAAATCCGATCTATAGGTGTTTATTTCATCTAAATTTATTCAAATTTAGCTCCTCCATCAATAAAACTCATATAAATCCAAAAAAATCGAATTTAGTTTACAACCTCTAAATCACAATTTGACTAAAAATTTATATAAAATCCGAACTATAGGTGTTTATTTCATCTCAATTTATTCAAATTTAGCTCCTCCATCAAAAAAACTCATAAAAATCCAAAAAAATCGAATTTAGTTTAAAACTTCTAAATCACAATTTGACTAAAAATTAAATAAAATCCGATCTATAGGTGTTTATTTCATCTAAATTTATTCAAATTTAGCTCCTCCATCAAAAAAACTCATCAAAATCCAAAAAAATCGAATTTAGTTTAAAACTTCTAAATCACAATTTGACTAAAAATTAAATAAAATCCGATCTATAGGTGTTTATTTCATCTAAATTTATTCAAATTTAGCTCCTCCATCAAAAAAACTCATAAAATCCAAAAAAATCGAATTTAGTTTACAACCTGTAAATCACAATTTGACTAAAAATTTATATAAAATCCGAACTATAGGTGTTTATTTCATCTCAATTTATTCAAATTTAGCTCCTCCATCAAAAAAACTCATCAAAATCCAAAAAAATCGAATTTAGTTTAAACCCTCTAAAACACAATTTGACTAAAAATGTATATAAAATCTGAACTATAGGTGTTTATTTTATCTACATTTATTCAAATTTAGCTCCTCCATCAAAACAACTCATCAAAATCCAAAAAAATCGAATTTAGTTTAAACCCTCTAAATCACAATTTGACTAAAAATGTATATAAAATCTGAACTATAGGTGTTTATTTTATCTAAATTTATTCAAATTTAGCTCCTCCATCAAAATAACTCATCAAAATCCAAAAAATCGAATTTAGTTTAAAACCTCCAAATCACAATTTGACTAAAAATTAAATAAAATCCGAACTATAGGTGTTTATTTCAACTCAATTTATTCAAATTTAGCTCCTCCATCAAAAAAACTCAACAAAATCCAAAAAAATCGAATTTAGTTTAAAACTTCTAAATCACAATTTGACTAAAAATTAAATAAAATCCGATCTATAGGTGTTTATTTCATCTAAATTTATTCAAATTTAGCTCCTCCATCAAAAAAACTCATCAAAATCCAAAAAAATCGAATTTAGTTTACAACCTCTAAATCACAATTTGACTAAAAATTTATATAAAATCCGAACTATAGGTGTTTATTTTATCTAAATTTATTCAAATTTAGCTCCTCCATCAAAATAACTCATAAAAATCCAAAAAAATCGAATTTAGTTTACAACCTCTAAATCACAATTTGACTAAAAATTTATATAAAATCCGAACTATAGGTGTTTATTTCATCTCAATTTATTCAAATTTAGCTCCTCCATCAAAAAAACTCATCAAAATCAAAAAAAATCGAATTTAGTTTAAACCCTCTAAATCACAATTTGACTAAAAATGTATATAAAATCTGAACTATATGTGTTTATTTTATCTAAATTTATTCAAATTTAGCTCCTCTATCAAAACAACTCATCAAAATCCAAAAAAATCGAATTTAGTTTAAACCCTCTAAATCACAATTTGACTAAAAATGTATATAAAATCTGAACTATAGGTGTTTATTTTATCTAAATTTATTCAAATTTAACTCCTCCATCAAAATAACTCATCAAAATCCAAAAAAATCGAATTTAGTTTAAAACCTCCAAATCACAATTTGACTAAAAATTAAATAAAATCCGAACTATAGGTGTTTATTTCAACTCAATTTATTCAAATTTAGCTCCTCCATCAAAAAAACTCATCAAAATCCAAAAAAATCGAATTTAGTTTAAAACTTCTAAATCACAATTTGACTAAAAATTAAATAAAATCCGATCTATAGGTGTTTATTTCATCTAAATTTATTCAAATTTAGCTCCTCCATCAAAAAAACTCATCAAAATCCAAAAAAATCGAATTTAGTTTACAACCTCTAAATCACAATTTGACTAAAAATTTATATAAAATCCGAACTATAGGTGTTTATTTTATCTAAATTTATTCAAATTTAGCTCCTCCATCAAAATAACTCATCAAAATCCAAAAAAATCGAATTTAGTTTAAACCCTCTAAATCACAATTTGACTAAAAATGTATATAAAATCTGATCTATAGGTGTTTATTTCATCTAAATTTATTCAAATTTAGCTCCTCCATCAAAAAAACTCATAAAAATCCAAAAAAATCGAATTTAGTTTACAACTTCTAAATCACAATTTGACTAAAAATTTATATAAAATCCGAACTATAGGTGTTTATTTCATCTCAATTTATTCAAATTTAGCTCCTCCATCAAAAAAACTCATAAAAATCCAAAAAAATCGAATTTAGTTTAAAACTTCTAAATCACAATTTCACTAAAAATGTATATAAAATCTGATCTATAGGTGTTTATTTCATCTAAATTTATTCAAATTTAGCTCCTCCATCAAAATAACTCATCAAAATCCAAAAAAATCGAATTTAGTTTAAAACCTCCAAATCACAATTTGACTAAAAATTAAATAAAATCCGAACTATAGGTGTTTATTTCAACTCAATTTATTCAAATTTAGCTCCTCCATCAAAAAAACTCATCAAAATCCAAAAAAATCGATTTTAGTTTACAACCTCTAAATCACAATTTGACTAAAAATTTATATAAAATCCGAACTATAGGTGTTTATTTCATCTCAATTTATTCAAATTTAGCTCCTCCATCAAAAAAACTCATCAAAATCCAAAAAAATCGAATTTAGTTTAAACCCTCTAAATCACAATTTGGCTAAAAATGTATATAAAATCTGAACTATAGGTGTTTATTTTATCTAAATTTATTCAAATTTAGCTCCTCCATCAAAATAACTCATCAAAATCCAAAAAAATCGAATTTAGTTTAAAACCTCAAAATCACAATTTGACTAAAAATTAAATAAAATCCGAACTATAGGTGTTTATTTCAACTCAATTTATTCAAATTTAGCTCCTCCATCAAAAAAACTCATCAAAATCCAAAAAAATCGAATTTAGTTTACAACCTCTAAATCACAATTTGACTAAAAATTTATATAAAATCCGAACTATAGGTGTTTATTTCATCTCAATTTATTCAAATTTAGCTCCTCCATCAAAAAAACTCATCAAAATCCAAAAAAATCGAATTTAGTTTAAACCCTCTAAATCACAATTTGACTAAAAATGTATATAAAATCTGAACTATAGGTGTTTATTTTATCTAAATTTATTCAAATTTAGCTCCTCCATCAAAATAACTCATCAAAATCCAAAAAAATCGAATTTAGTTTAAAACCTCCAAATCACAATTTGACTAAAAATTAAATAAAATCCGAACTATAGGTGTTTATTTCAACTCAATTTATTCAAATTTAGCTCCTCCATCAAAAAAACTCATCAAAATCCAAAAAAATCGATTTTAGTTTACAACCTCTAAATCACAATTTGACTAAAAATTTATATAAAATCCGAACTATAGGTGTTTATTTCATCTAAATTTATTCAAATTTAGCTCCTCCATCAAAAAAACTCATCAAAATCCAAAAAAATCGAATTTAGTTTAAACCCTCTAAATCACAATTTGGCTAAAAATGTATATAAAATCTGAACTATAGGTGTTTATTTTATCTACATTTATTCAAATTTAGCTCCTCCATCAAAACAACTCATCAAAATCCAAAAAAATCGAATTTAGTTTAAACCCTCTAAATCACAATTTGACTAAAAATGTATATAAAATCTGAACTATAGGTGTTTATTTTATCTAAATTTATTCAAATTTAGCTCCTCCATCAAAATAACTCATCAAAATCCAAAAAAATCGAATTTAGTTTAAAACCTCCAAATCACAATTTGACTAAAAATTAAATAAAATCCGAACTATAGGTGTTTATTTCAACTCAATTTATTCAAATTTAGCTCCTCCATCAAAAAAACTCATCAAAATCCAAAAAAATCGATTTTAGTTTACAACCTCTAAATCACAATTTGACTAAAAATGTATATAAAATCTGAACTATAGGTGTTTATTTTATCTAAATTTATTCAAATTTAGCTCCTCCATCAAAATAACTCATCAAAATCCAAAAAAATCGAATTTAGTTTAAAACCTCCAAATCACAATTTGACTAAAAATTAAATAAAATCCGAACTATAGGTGTTTATTTCATATCAATTTATTCAAATTTAGCTCCTCCATCAAAAAAACTCATCAAAATCCAAAAAAATCGATTTTAGTTTACAACCTCTAAATCACAATTTGACTAAAAATTTATATAAAATCCGAACTATAGGTGTTTATTTCATCTCAATTTATTCAAATTTAGCTCCTCCATCAAAAAAACTCATCAAAATCCAAAAAAATCGAATTTAGTTTAAACCCTCTAAATCACAATTTGGCTAAAAATGTATATAAAATCTGAACTATAGGTGTTTATTTTATCTACATTTATTCAAATTTAGCTCCTCCATCAAAACAACTCATCAAAATCCAAAAAAATCGAATTTAGTTTAAACCCTCTAAATCACAATTTGACTAAAAATGTATATAAAATCTGAACTATAGGTGTTTATTTTATCTAAATTTATTCAAATTTAGCTCCTCCATCAAAATAACTCATCAAAATCCAAAAAAATCGAATTTAGTTTAAAACCTCCAAATCACAATTTGACTAAAAATTAAATAAAATCCGAACTATAGGTGTTTATTTCAACTCAATTTATTCAAATTTAGCTCCTCCATCAAAAAAACTCATCAAAATCCAAAAAAATCGAATTTAGTTTAAACCCTCTAAATCACAATTTGACTAAAAATGTATATAAAATCTGAACTATAGGTGTTTATTTTATCTAAATTTATTCAAATTTAGCTCCTCCATCAAAATAACTCATCAAAATCCAAAAAAATCGAATTTAGTTTAAAACCTCCAAATCACAATTTGACTAAAAATTAAATAAAATCCGAACTATAGGTGTTTATTTCATATCAATTTATTAAAATTTAGCTCCTCCATCAAAAAAACTCATCAAAATCCAAAAAAATCGATTTTAGTTTACAACCTCTAAATCACAATTTGACTAAAAATTTATATAAAATCCGAACTATAGGTGTTTATTTCATCTCAATTTATTAAAATTTAGCTCCTCCATCAAAAAAACTCATCAAAATCCAAAAAAATCGAATTTAGTTTAAAACTTCTAAATCACAATTTGACTAAAAATTAAATAAAATCCGATCTATAGGTGTTTATTTCATCTAAATTTATTCAAATTTAGCTCCTCCATAAAAAAAACTCATCAAAATCCAAAAAAATCAATTTTAGTTTACAACCTCTAAATCACAATTGGACTAAAAAGTTATATAAAATCCGAACTATAGGTGTTTATTTCATCTCAATTTATTCAAATTTAGCTCCTCCATCAAAAAAACTCATCAAAATCCAAAAAAATCGAATTTAGTTTAAACCCTCTAAATCACAATTTGACTAAAAATGTATATAAAATCTGAACTATAGGTGTTTATTTTATCTAAATTTATTCAAATTTAGCTCCTCCATCAAAATAACTCATCAAAATCCAAAAAAATCGAATTTAGTTTAAAACCTCCAAATCACAATTTGACTAAAAATTAAATAAAATCCGAACTATAGGTGTTTATTTCATATCAATTTATTAAAATTTAGCTCCTCCATCAAAAAAACTCATCAAAATCCAAAAAAATCGATTTTAGTTTACAACCTCTAAATCACAATTTGACTAAAAATTTATATAAAATCCGAACTATAGGTGTTTATTTCAACTCAATTTATTCAAATTTAGCTCCTCCATCAAAAAAACTCATCAAAATCCAAAAAAATCGAATTTAGTTTAAACCCTCTAAATCACAATTTGGCTAAAAATGTATATAAAATCTGAACTATAGGTGTTTATTTTATCTAAATTTATTCAAATTTAGCTCCTCCATCAAAATAACTCATCAAAATCCAAAAAAATCGAATTTAGTTTAAAACCTCCAAATCACAATTTGACTAAAAATTAAATAAAATCCGAACTATAGGTGTTTATTTCAACTCAATTTATTCAAATTTAGCTCCTCCATCAAAAAAACTCATCAAAATCCAAAAAAATCGAATTTAGTTTACAACCTCTAAATCACAATTTGACTAAAAATTTATATAAAATCCGAACTATAGGTGTTTATTTCATCTCAATTTATTCAAATTTAGCTCCTCCATCAAAAAAACTCATCAAAATCCAAAAAAATCGAATTTAGTTTAAACCCTCTAAATCACAATTTGACTAAAAATGTATATAAAATCTGAACTATAGGTGTTTATTTTATCTAAATTTATTCAAATTTAGCTCCTCCATCAAAATAACTCATCAAAATCCAAAAAAATCGAATTTAGTTTAAAACCTCCAAATCACAATTTGACTAAAAATTAAATAAAATCCGAACTATAGGTGTTTATTTCAACTCAATTTATTCAAATTTAGCTCCTCCATCAAAAAAACTCATCAAAATCCAAAAAAATCGATTTTAGTTTACAACCTCTAAATCACAATTTGACTAAAAATTTATATAAAATCCGAACTATAGGTGTTTATTTCATCTCAATTTATTCAAATTTAGCTCCTCCATCAAAAAAACTCATCAAAATCCAAAAAAATCGAATTTAGTTTAAAACCTCTAAATCACAATTTGGCTAAAAATGTATATAAAATCTGAACTATAGGTGTTTATTTTATCTACATTTATTCAAATTTAGCTCCTCCATCAAAACAACTCATCAAAATCCAAAAAAATCGAATTTAGTTTAAACCCTCTAAATCACAATTTGACTAAAAATGTATATAAAATCTGAACTATAGGTGTTTATTTTATCTAAATTTATTCAAATTTAGCTCCTCCATCAAAATAACTCATCAAAATCCAAAAAAATCGAATTTAGTTTAAAACCTCCAAATCACAATTTGACTAAAAATTAAATAAAATCCGAACTATAGGTGTTTATTTAAACTCAATTTATTCAAATTTAGCTCCTCCATCAAAAAAACTCATCAAAATCCAAAAAAATCGATTTTAGTTTACAACCTCTAAATCACAATTTGACTAAAAATGTATATAAAATCTGAACTATAGGTGTTTATTTTATCTAAATTTATTCAAATTTAGCTCCTCCATCAAAATAACTCATCAAAATCCAAAAAAATCGAATTTAGTTTAAAACCTCCAAATCACAATTTGACTAAAAATTAAATAAAATCCGAACTATAGGTGTTTATTTCATATCAATTTATTCAAATTTAGCTCCTCCATCAAAAAAACTCATCAAAATCCAAAAAAATCGATTTTAGTTTACAACCTCTAAATCACAATTTGACTAAAAATTTATATAAAATCCGAACTATAGGTGTTTATTTCATCTCAATTTATTCAAATTTAGCTCCTCCATCAAAAAAACTCATCAAAATCCAAAAAAATCGAATTTAGTTTAAACCCTCTAAATCACAATTTGGCTAAAAATGTATATAAAATCTGAACTATAGGTGTTTATTTTATCTACATTTATTCAAATTTAGCTCCTCCATCAAAACAACTCATCAAAATCCAAAAAAATCGAATTTAGTTTAAACCCTCTAAATCACAATTTGACTAAAAATGTATATAAAATCTGAACTATAGGTGTTTATTTTATCTAAATTTATTCAAATTTAGCTCCTCCATCAAAATAACTCATCAAAATCCAAAAAAATCGAATTTAGTTTAAAACCTCCAAATCACAATTTGACTAAAAATTAAATAAAATCCGAACTATAGGTGTTTATTTCAACTCAATTTATTCAAATTTAGCTCCTCCATCAAAAAAACTCATCAAAATCCAAAAAAATCGAATTTAGTTTAAACCCTCTAAATCACAATTTGACTAAAAATGTATATAAAATCTGAACTATAGGTGTTTATTTTATCTAAATTTATTCAAATTTAGCTCCTCCATCAAAATAACTCATCAAAATCCAAAAAAATCGAATTTAGTTTAAAACCTCCAAATCACAATTTGACTAAAAATTAAATAAAATCCGAACTATAGGTGTTTATTTCATATCAATTTATTAAATTTTAGCTCCTCCATCAAAAAAACTCATCAAAATCCAAAAAAATCGATTTTAGTTTACAACCTCTAAATCACAATTTGACTAAAAATTTATATAAAATCCGAACTATAGGTGTTTATTTCATCTCAATTTATTCAAATTTAGCTCCTCCATCAAAAAAACTCATCAAAATCCAAAAAAATCGAATTTAGTTTAAAACTTCTAAATCACAATTTGACTAAAAATTAAATAAAATCCGATCTATAGGTGTTTATTTCATCTAAATTTATTCAAATTTAGCTCCTCCATAAAAAAAACTCATCAAAATCCAAAAAAATCAATTTTAGTTTACAACCTCTAAATCACAATTGGACTAAAAAGTTATATAAAATCCGAACTATAGGTGTTTATTTCATCTCAATTTATTCAAATTTAGCTCCTCCATCAAAAAAACTCATCAAAATCCAAAAAAATCGAATTTAGTTTAAAACTTCTAAATCACAATTTGACTAAAAATTAAATAAAATCCGATCTATAGGTGTTTATTTCATCTAAATTTATTCAAATTTAGCTCCTCCATCAAAAAAACTCATAAAAATCCAAAAAAATCGAATTTAGTTTACAACCTCTAAATCACAATTTGACTAAAAATTTATATAAAATCCGAACTATAGGTGTTTATTTCATCTCAATTTATTCAAATTTAGCTCCTCCATCAAAAAAACTCATAAAAATCCAAAAAAATCGAATTTAGTTTAAAACTTCTAAATCACAATTTGACTAAAAATTAAATAAAATCCGATCTATAGGTGTTTATTTCATCTAAATTTATTCAAATTTAGCTCCTCCATCAAAAAAACTCATCAAAATCCAAAAAAATCGAATTTAGTTTAAAACTTCTAAATCACAATTTGACTAAAAATTAAATAAAATCCGATCTATAGGTGTTTATTTCATCTAAATTTATTCAAATTTAGCTCCTCCATCAAAAAAACTCATAAAATCCAAAAAAATCGAATTTAGTTTACAACCTCTAAATCACAATTTGACTAAAAATTTATATAAAATCCGAACTATAGGTGTTTATTTCATCTCAATTTATTCAAATTTAGCTCCTCCATCAAAAAAACTCATCAAAATCCAAAAAAATCGAATTTAGTTTAAACCCTCTAAATCACAATTTGACTAAAAATGTATATAAAATCTGAACTATAGGTGTTTATTTTATCTACATTTATTCAAATTTAGCTCCTCCATCAAAACAACTCATCAAAATCCAAAAAAATCGAATTTAGTTTAAACCCTCTAAATCACAATTTGACTAAAAATGTATATAAAATCTGAACTATAGGTGTTTATTTTATCTAAATTTATTCAAATTTAGCTCCTCCATCAAAATAACTCATCAAAATCCAAAAAAATCGAATTTAGTTTAAAACCTCCAAATCACAATTTGACTAAAAATTAAATAAAATCCGAACTATAGGTGTTTATTTCAACTCAATTTATTCAAATTTAGCTCCTCCATCAAAAAAACTCATCAAAATCCAAAAAAATCGAATTTAGTTTAAAACTTCTAAATCACAATTTGACTAAAAATTAAATAAAATCCGATCTATAGGTGTTTATTTCATCTAAATTTATTCAAATTTAGCTCCTCCATCAAAAAAACTCATCAAAATCCAAAAAAATCGAATTTAGTTTACAACCTCTAAATCACAATTTGACTAAAAATTTATATAAAATCCGAACTATAGGTGTTTATTTTATCTAAATTTATTCAAATTTAGCTCCTCCATCAAAATAACTCATAAAAATCCAAAAAAATCGAATTTAGTTTAAAACTTCTAAATCACAATTTGACTAAAAATTAAATAAAATCCGATCTATAGGTGTTTATTTCATCTAAATTTATTCAAATTTAGCTCCTCCATCAAAAAAACTCATCAAAATCCAAAAAAATCGAATTTAGTTTAAACCCTCTAAATCACAATTTGACTAAAAATGTATATAAAATCTGAACTATAGGTGTTTATTTTATCTAAATTTATTCAAATTTAGCTCCTCCATCAAAATAACTCATCAAAATCCAAAAAAATCGAATTTAGTTTAAAACCTCCAAATCACAATTTGACTAAAAATTAAATAAAATCCGAACTATAGGTGTTTATTTCATATCAATTTATTAAAATTTAGCTCCTCCATCAAAAAAACTCATCAAAATCCAAAAAAATCGATTTTAGTTTACAACCTCTAAATCACAATTTGACTAAAAATTTATATAAAATCCGAACTATAGGTGTTTATTTCATCTCAATTTATTCAAATTTAGCTCCTCCATCAAAAAAACTCATCAAAATCCAAAAAAATCGAATTTAGTTTAAAACTTCTAAATCACAATTTGACTAAAAATTAAATAAAATCCGATCTATAGGTGTTTATTTCATCTAAATTTATTCAAATTTAACTCCTCCATAAAAAAAAACTCATCAAAATCCAAAAAAATCAATTTTAGTTTACAACCTCTAAATCACAATTTGACTAAAAATTTATATAAAATCCGAACTATAGGTGTTTATTTCATCTCAATTTATTCAAATTTAGCTCCTCCATCAAAAAAACTCATCAAAATCCAAAAAAATCGAATTTAGTTTAAAACTTCTAAATCACAATTTGACTAAAAATTAAATAAAATCCGATCTATAGGTGTTTATTTCATCTAAATTTATTCAAATTTAGCTCCTCCATCAAAAAAACTCATAAAAATCCAAAAAAATCGAATTTAGTTTACAACCTCTAAATCACAATTTGACTAAAAATTTATATAAAATCCGAACTATAGGTGTTTATTTCATCTCAATTTATTCAAATTTAGCTCCTCCATCAAAAAAACTCATCAAAATCCAAAAAAATCGAATTTAGTTTAAACCCTCTAAATCACAATTTGACTAAAAATGTATATAAAATCTGAACTATAGGTGTTTATTTTATCTAAATTTATTCAAATTTAGCTCCTCCATCAAAACAACTCATCAAAATCCAAAAAAATCGAATTTAGTTTAAACCCTCTAAATCACAATTTGACTAAAAATGTATATAAAATCTGAACTATAGGTGTTTATTTTATCTAAATTTATTCAAATTTAACTCCTCCATCAAAATAACTCATCAAAATACAAAAAAATCGAATTTAGTTTAAAACCTCCAAATCACAATTTGACTAAAAATTAAATAAAATCCGAACTATAGGTGTTTATTTCAACTCAATTTATTCAAATTTAGCTCCTCCATCAAAAAAACTCATCAAAATCCAAAAAAATCGAATTTAGTTTAAAACTTCTAAATCACAATTTGACTAAAAATTAAATAAAATCCGATCTATAGGTGTTTATTTCATCTAAATTTATTCAAATTTAGCTCCTCCATCAAAAAAACTCATCAAAATCCAAAAAAATCGAATTTAGTTTACAACCTCTAAATCACAATTTGACTAAAAATTTATATAAAATCCGAACTATAGGTGTTTATTTTATCTAAATTTATTCAAATTTAGCTCCTCCATCAAAAAAACTCATAAAAATCCAAAAAAATCGAATTTAGTTTAAAACTTCTAAATCACAATTTGACTAAAAATGTATATAAAATCTGATCTATAGGTGTTTATTTCATCTAAATTTATTCAAATTTAGCTCCTCCATCAAAATAACTCATCAAAATCCAAAAAAATCGAATTTAGTTTAAAACCTCCAAATCACAATTTGACTAAAAATTAAATAAAATCCGAACTATAGGTGTTTATTTCAACTCAATTTATTCAAATTTAGCTCCTCCATCAAAAAAACTCATCAAAATCCAAAAAAATCGAATTTAGTTTACAACCTCTAAATCACAATTTGACTAAAAATTTATATAAAATCCGAACTATAGGTGTTTATTTCATCTCAATTTATTCAAATTTAGCTCCTCCATCAAAAAAACTCATCAAAATCCAAAAAAATCGAATTTAGTTTAAAACTTCTAAATCACAATTTGACTAAAAATTAAATAAAATCCGATCTATAGGTGTTTATTTCATCTAAATTTATTCAAATTTAGCTCCTCCATCAAAAAAACTCATAAAAATCCAAAAAAATCGAATTTAGTTTACAACCTCTAAATCACAATTTGACTAAAAATTTATATAAAATCCGAACTATAGGTGTTTATTTCATCTCAATTTATTCAAATTTAGCTCCTCCATCAAAAAAACTCATAAAAATCCAAAAAAATCGAATTTAGTTTAAAACTTCTAAATCACAATTTGACTAAAAATTAAATAAAATCCGATCTATAGGTGTTTATTTCATCTAAATTTATTCAAATTTAGCTCCTCCATCAAAAAAAACTCATCAAAATCCAAAAAAATCGAATTTAGTTTAAAACTTCTAAATCACAATTTGACTAAAAATTAAATAAAATCCGATCTATAGGTGTTTATTTCATCTAAATTTATTCAAATTTAGCTCCTCCATCAAAAAAACTCATAAAATCCAAAAAAATCGAATTTAGTTTACAACCTCTAAATCACAATTTGACTAAAAATTTATATAAAATCCGAACTATAGGTGTTTATTTCATCTCAATTTATTCAAATTTAGCTCCTCCATCAAAAAAACTCATCAAAATCCAAAAAAATCGAATTTAGTTTAAACCCTCTAAATCACAATTTGACTAAAAATGTATATAAAATCTGAACTATAGGTGTTTATTTTATCTACATTTATTCAAATTTAGCTCCTCCATCAAAACAACTCATCAAAATCCAAAAAAATCGAATTTAGTTTAAACCCTCTAAATCACAATTTGACTAAAAATGTATATAAAATCTGAACTATAGGTGTTTATTTTATCTAAATTTATTCAAATTTAGCTCCTCCATCAAAATAACTCATCAAAATCCAAAAAATCGAATTTAGTTTAAAACCTCCAAATCACAATTTGACTAAAAATTAAATAAAATCCGAACTATAGGTGTTTATTTCAACTCAATTTATTCAAATTTAGCTCCTCCATCAAAAAAACTCAACAAAATCCAAAAAAATCGAATTTAGTTTAAAACTTCTAAATCACAATTTGACTAAAAATTAAATAAAATCCGATCTATAGGTGTTTATTTCATCTAAATTTATTCAAATTTAGCTCCTCCATCAAAAAAACTCATCAAAATCCAAAAAAATCGAATTTAGTTTACAACCTCTAAATCACAATTTGACTAAAAATTTATATAAAATCCGAACTATAGGTGTTTATTTTATCTAAATTTATTCAAATTTAGCTCCTCCATCAAAATAACTCATCAAAATCCAAAAAAATCGAATTTAGTTTAAAACCTCCAAATCACAATTTGACTAAAAATTAAATAAAATCCGAACTATAGGTGTTTATTTCAACTCAATTTATTCAAATTTAGCTCCTCCATCAAAAAAACTCATCAAAATCCAAAAAAATCGAATTTAGTTTACAACCTCTAAATCACAATTTGACTAAAAATTTATATAAAATCCGAACTATAGGTGTTTATTTCATCTCAATTTATTCAAATTTAGCTCCTCCATCAAAAAAACTCATCAAAATCCAAAAAAATCGAATTTAGTTTAAACCCTCTAAATCACAATTTGACTAAAAATGTATATAAAATCTGAACTATAGGTGTTTATTTTATCTAAATTTATTCAAATTTAGCTCCTCCATCAAAATAACTCATCAAAATCCAAAAAAATCGAATTTAGTTTAAAACCTCCAAATCACAATTTGACTAAAAATTAAATAAAATCCGAACTATAGGTGTTTATTTCAACTCAATTTATTCAAATTTAGCTCCTCCATCAAAAAAACTCATCAAAATCCAAAAAAATCGATTTTAGTTTACAACCTCTAAATCACAATTTGACTAAAAATTTATATAAAATCCGAACTATAGGTGTTTATTTCATCTCAATTTATTCAAATTTAGCTCCTCCATCAAAAAAACTCATCAAAATCCAAAAAAATCGAATTTAGTTTAAACCCTCTAAATCACAATTTGGCTAAAAATGTATATAAAATCTGAACTATAGGTGTTTATTTTATCTACATTTATTCAAATTTAGCTCCTCCATCAAAACAACTCATCAAAATCCAAAAAAATCGAATTTAGTTTAAACCCTCTAAATCACAATTTGACTAAAAATGTATATAAAATCTGAACTATAGGTGTTTATTTTATCTAAATTTATTCAAATTTAGCTCCTCCATCAAAATAACTCATCAAAATCCAAAAAAATCGAATTTAGTTTAAAACCTCCAAATCACAATTTGACTAAAAATTAAATAAAATCCGTACTATAGGTGTTTATTTCAACTCAATTTATTCAAATTTAGCTCCTCCATCAAAAAAACTCATCAAAATCCAAAAAAATCGATTTTAGTTTACAACCTCTAAATCACAATTTGACTAAAAATGTATATAAAATCTGAACTATAGGTGTTTATTTTATCTAAATTTATTCAAATTTAGCTCCTCCATCAAAATAACTCATCAAAATCCAAAAAAATCGAATTTAGTTTAAAACCTCCAAATCACAATTTGACTAAAAATTAAATAAAATCCGAACTATAGGTGTTTATTTCATATCAATTTATTCAAATTTAGCTCCTCCATCAAAAAAACTCATCAAAATCCAAAAAAATCGATTTTAGTTTACAACCTCTAAATCACAATTTGACTAAAAATTTATATAAAATCCGAACTATAGGTGTTTATTTCATCTCAATTTATTCAAATTTAGCTCCTCCATCAAAAAAACTCATCAAAATCCAAAAAAATCGAATTTAGTTTAAACCCTCTAAATCACAATTTGGCTAAAAATGTATATAAAATCTGAACTATAGGTGTTTATTTTATCTACATTTATTCAAATTTAGCTCCTCCATCAAAACAACTCATCAAAATCCAAAAAAATCGAATTTAGTTTAAACCCTCTAAATCACAATTTGACTAAAAATGTATATAAAATCTGAACTATAGGTGTTTATTTTATCTAAATTTATTCAAATTTAGCTCCTCCATCAAAATAACTCATCAAAATCCAAAAAAATCGAATTTAGTTTAAAACCTCCAAATCACAATTTGACTAAAAATTAAATAAAATCCGAACTATAGGTGTTTATTTCAACTCAATTTATTCAAATTTAGCTCCTCCATCAAAAAAACTCATCAAAATCCAAAAAAATCGAATTTAGTTTAAAAATTCTAAATCACAATTTGACTAAAAATTAAATAAAATCTGAACTATAGGTGTTTATTTTATCTAAATTTATTCAAATTTAGCTCCTCCATCAAAATAACTCATCAAAATCCAAAAAAATCGATTTTAGTTTACAACCTCTAAATCACAATTTGACTAAAAATTTATATAAAATCCGAACTATAGGTGTTTATTTCATCTCAATTTATTCAAATTTAGCTCCTCCATCAAAAAAACTCATCAAAATCCAAAAAAATCGAATTTAGTTTAAAACTTCTAAATCACAATTTGACTAAAAATTAAATAAAATCCGATCTATAGGTGTTTATTTCATCTAAATTTATTCAAATTTAGCTCCTCCATCAAAAAAACTCATAAAAATCCAAAAAAATCGAATTTAGTTTACAACCTCTAAATCACAATTTGACTAAAAATTTATATAAAATCCGAACTATAGGTGTTTATTTCATCTCAATTTATTCAAATTTAGCTCCTCCATCAAAAAAACTCATCAAAATCCAAAAAAATCGAATTTAGTTTAAACCCTCTAAATCACAATTTGACTAAAAATGTATATAAAATCTGAACTATATGTGTTTATTTTATCTAAATTTATTCAAATTTAGCTCCTCTATCAAAACAACTCATCAAAATCCAAAAAAATCGAATTTAGTTTAAACCCTCTAAATCACAATTTGACTAAAAATGTATATAAAATCTGAACTATAGGTGTTTATTTTATCTAAATTTATTCAAATTTAACTCCTCCATCAAAATAACTCATCAAAATCCAAAAAAATCGAATTTAGTTTAAAACCTCCAAATCACAATTTGACTAAAAATTAAATAAAATCCGAACTATAGGTGTTTATTTCAACTCAATTTATTCAAATTTAGCTCCTCCATCAAAAAAACTCATCAAAATCCAAAAAAATCGAATTTAGTTTAAAACTTCTAAATCACAATTTGACTAAAAATTAAATAAAATCCGATCTATAGGTGTTTATTTCATCTAAATTTATTCAAATTTAGCTCCTCCATCAAAAAAACTCATCAAAATCCAAAAAAATCGAATTTAGTTTACAACATCTAAATCACAATTTGACTAAAAATTTATATAAAATCCGAACTATAGGTGTTTATTTAATCTAAATTTATTCAAATTTAGCTCCTCCATCAAAATAACTCATCAAAATCCAAAAAAATCGAATTTAGTTTAAACCCTCTAAATCACAATTTGACTAAAAATGTATATAAAATCTGATCTATAGGTGTTTATTTCATCTAAATTTATTCAAATTTAGCTCCTCCATCAAAAAAACTCATAAAAATCCAAAAAAATCGAATTTAGTTTACAACCTCTAAATCACAATTTGACTAAAAATTTATATAAAATCCGAACTATAGGTGTTTATTTCATCTCAATTTATTCAAATTTAGCTCCTCCATCAAAAAAACTCATAAAAATCCAAAAAAATCGAATTTAGTTTATAACTTCTAAATCACAATTTCACTAAAAATGTATATAAAATCTGATCTATAGGTGTTTATTTCATCTAAATTTATTCAAATTTAGCTCCTCCATCAAAATAACTCATCAAAATCCAAAAAAATCGAATTTAGTTTAAAACCTCCAAATCACAATTTGACTAAAAATTAAATAAAATCCGAACTATAGGTGTTTATTTCAACTCAATTTATTCAAATTTAGCTCCTCCATCAAAAAAACTCATCAAAATCCAAAAAAATCGATTTTAGTTTACAACCTCTAAATCACAATTTGACTAAAAATTTATATAAAATCCGAACTATAGGTGTTTATTTCATCTCAATTTATTCAAATTTAGCTCCTCCATCAAAAAAACTCATCAAAATCCAAAAAAATCGAATTTAGTTTAAACCCTCTAAATCACAATTTGGCTAAAAATGTATATAAAATCTGAACTATAGGTGTTTATTTTATCTAAATTTATTCAAATTTAGCTCCTCCATCAAAATAACTCATCAAAATCCAAAAAAATCGAATTTAGTTTAAAACCTCCAAATCACAATTTGACTAAAAATTAAATAAAATCCGAACTATAGGTGTTTATTTCAACTCAATTTATTCAAATTTAGCTCCTCCATCAAAAAAACTCATCAAAATCCAAAAAAATCGAATTTAGTTTACAACCTCTAAATCACAATTTGACTAAAAATTTATATAAAATCCGAACTATAGGTGTTTATTTCATCTCAATTTATTCAAATTTAGCTCCTCCATCAAAAAAACTCATCAAAATCCAAAAAAATCGAATTTAGTTTAAACCCTCTAAATCACAATTTGACTAAAAATGTATATAAAATCTGAACTATAGGTGTTTATTTTATCTAAATTTATTCAAATTTAGCTCCTCCATCAAAATAACTCATCAAAATCCAAAAAAATCGAATTTAGTTTAAAACCTCCAAATCACAATTTGACTAAAAATTAAATAAAATCCGAACTATAGGTGTTTATTTCAACTCAATTTATTCAAATTTAGCTCCTCCATCAAAAAAACTCATCAAAATCCAAAAAAATCGATTTTAGTTTACAACCTCTAAATCACAATTTGACTAAAAATTTATATAAAATCCGAACTATAGGTGTTTATTTCATCTCAATTTATTCAAATTTAGCTCCTCCATCAAAAAAACTCATCAAAATCCAAAAAAATCGAATTTAGTTTAAACCCTCTAAATCACAATTTGGCTAAAAATGTATATAAAATCTGAACTATAGGTGTTTATTTTATCTACATTTATTCAAATTTAGCTCCTCCATCAAAATAACTCATCAAAATCCAAAAAAATCGAATTTAGTTTAAACCCTCTAAATCACAATTTGACTAAAAATGTATATAAAATCTGAACTATAGGTGTTTATTTTATCTAAATTTATTCAAATTTAGCTCCTCCATCAAAATAACTCATCAAAATCCAAAAAAATCGAATTTAGTTTAAAACCTCCAAATCACAATTTGACTAAAAATTAAATAAAATCCGTACTATAGGTGTTTATTTCATCTCAATTTATTCAAATTTAGCTCCTCCATCAAAAAAACTCATCAAAATCCAAAAAAATCGAATTTAGTTTACAACCTCTAAATCACAATTTGACTAAAAATGTATATAAAATCTGAACTATAGGTGTTTATTTTATCTAAATTTATTCAAATTTAGCTCCTCCATCAAAATAACTCATCAAAATCCAAAAAAATCGAATTTAGTTTAAAACCTCCAAATCACAATTTGACTAAAAATTAAATAAAATCCGAACTATAGGTGTTTATTTCATATCAATTTATTCAAATTTAGCTCCTCCATCAAAAAAACTCATCAAAATCCAAAAAAATCGATTTTAGTTTACAACCTCTAAATCACAATTTGACTAAAAATTTATATAAAATCCGAACTATAGGTGTTTATTTCATCTCAATTTATTCAAATTTAGCTCCTCCATCAAAAAAACTCATCAAAATCCAAAAAAATCGAATTTAGTTTAAACCCTCTAAATCACAATTTGGCTAAAAATGTATATAAAATCTGAACTATAGGTGTTTATTTTATCTACATTTATTCAAATTTAGCTCCTCCATCAAAACAACTCATCAAAATCCAAAAAAATCGAATTTAGTTTAAACCCTCTAAATCACAATTTGACTAAAAATGTATATAAAATCCGATCTATAGGTGTTTATTTCATCTAAATTTATTCAAATTTAGCTCCTCCATCAAAAAAACTCATAAAATCCAAAAAAATCGAATTTAGTTTACAACCTCTAAATCACAATTTGACTAAAAATTTATATAAAATCCGAACTATAGGTGTTTATTTCATCTCAATTTATTCAAATTTAGCTCCTCCATCAAAAAAACTCATCAAAATCCAAAAAAATCGAATTTAGTTTAAACCCTCTAAATCACAATTTGACTAAAAATGTATATAAAATCTGAACTATAGGTGTTTATTTTATCTACATTTATTCAAATTTAGCTCCTCCATCAAAACAACTCATCAAAATCCAAAAAAATCGAATTTAGTTTAAACCCTCTAAATCACAATTTGACTAAAAATGTATATAAAATCTGAACTATAGGTGTTTATTTTATCTAAATTTATTCAAATTTAGCTCCTCCATCAAAATAACTCATCAAAATCCAAAAAAATCGAATTTAGTTTAAAACCTCCAAATCACAATTTGACTAAAAATTAAATAAAATCCGAACTATAGGTGTTTATTTCAACTCAATTTATTCAAATTTAGCTCCTCCATCAAAAAAACTCATCAAAATCCAAAAAAATCGAATTTAGTTTAAAACTTCTAAATCACAATTTGACTAAAAATTAAATAAAATCCGATCTATAGGTGTTTATTTCATCTAAATTTATTCAAATTTAGCTCCTCCATCAAAAAAACTCATCAAAATCCAAAAAAATCGAATTTAGTTTACAACCTCTAAATCACAATTTGACTAAAAATTTATATAAAATCCGAACTATAGGTGTTTATTTTATCTAAATTTATTCAAATTTAGCTCCTCCATCAAAATAACTCATAAAAATCCAAAAAAATCGAATTTAGTTTAAAACTTCTAAATCACAATTTGACTAAAAATTAAATAAAATCCGATCTATAGGTGTTTATTTCATCTAAATTTATTCAAATTTAGCTCCTCCATCAAAAAAACTCATCAAAATCCAAAAAAATCGAATTTAGTTTAAACCCTCTAAATCACAATTTGACTAAAAATGTATATAAAATCTGAACTATAGGTGTTTATTTTATCTAAATTTATTCAAATTTAGCTCCTCCATCAAAATAACTCATCAAAATCCAAAAAAATCGAATTTAGTTTAAAACCTCCAAATCACAATTTGACTAAAAATTAAATAAAATCCGAACTATAGGTGTTTATTTCATATCAATTTATTAAAATTTAGCTCCTCCATCAAAAAAACTCATCAAAATCCAAAAAAATCGATTTTAGTTTACAACCTCTAAATCACAATTTGACTAAAAATTTATATAAAATCCGAACTATAGGTGTTTATTTCATCTCAATTTATTCAAATTTAGCTCCTCCATCAAAAAAACTCATCAAAATCCAAAAAAATCGAATTTAGTTTAAAACTTCTAAATCACAATTTGACTAAAAATTAAATAAAATCCGATCTATAGGTGTTTATTTCATCTAAATTTATTCAAATTTAACTCCTCCATAAAAAAAAACTCATCAAAATCCAAAAAAATCAATTTTAGTTTACAACCTCTAAATCACAATTTGACTAAAAATTTATATAAAATCCGAACTATAGGTGTTTATTTCATCTCAATTTATTCAAATTTAGCTCCTCCATCAAAAAAACTCATCAAAATCCAAAAAAATCGAATTTAGTTTAAAACTTCTAAATCACAATTTGACTAAAAATTAAATAAAATCCGATCTATAGGTGTTTATTTCATCTAAATTTATTCAAATTTAGCTCCTCCATCAAAAAAACTCATAAAAATCCAAAAAAATCGAATTTAGTTTACAACCTCTAAATCACAATTTGACTAAAAATTTATATAAAATCCGAACTATAGGTGTTTATTTCATCTCAATTTATTCAAATTTAGCTCCTCCATCAAAAAAACTCATCAAAATCCAAAAAAATCGAATTTAGTTTAAACCCTCTAAATCACAATTTGACTAAAAATGTATATAAAATCTGAACTATAGGTGTTTATTTTATCTAAATTTATTCAAATTTAGCTCCTCCATCAAAACAACTCATCAAAATCCAAAAAAATCGAATTTAGTTTAAACCCTCTAAATCACAATTTGACTAAAAATGTATATAAAATCTGAACTATAGGTGTTTATTTTATCTAAATTTATTCAAATTTAACTCCTCCATCAAAATAACTCATCAAAATCCAAAAAAATCGAATTTAGTTTAAAACCTCCAAATCACAATTTGACTAAAAATTAAATAAAATCCGAACTATAGGTGTTTATTTCAACTCAATTTATTCAAATTTAGCTCCTCCATCAAAAAAACTCATCAAAATCCAAAAAAATCGAATTTAGTTTAAAACTTCTAAATCACAATTTGACTAAAAATTAAATAAAATCCGATCTATAGGTGTTTATTTCATCTAAATTTATTCAAATTTAGCTCCTCCATCAAAAAAACTCATCAAAATCCAAAAAAATCGAATTTAGTTTACAACCTCTAAATCACAATTTGACTAAAAATTTATATAAAATCCGAACTATAGGTGTTTATTTTATCTAAATTTATTCAAATTTAGCTCCTCCATCAAAAAAACTCATAAAAATCCAAAAAAATCGAATTTAGTTTAAAACTTCTAAATCACAATTTGACTAAAAATGTATATAAAATCTGATCTATAGGTGTTTATTTCATCTAAATTTATTCAAATTTAGCTCCTCCATCAAAATAACTCATCAAAATCCAAAAAAATCGAATTTAGTTTAAAACCTCCAAATCACAATTTGACTAAAAATTAAATAAAATCCGAACTATAGGTGTTTATTTCAACTCAATTTATTCAAATTTAGCTCCTCCATCAAAAAAACTCATCAAAATCCAAAAAAATCGAATTTAGTTTACAACCTCTAAATCACAATTTGACTAAAAATTTATATAAAATCCGAACTATAGGTGTTTATTTCATCTCAATTTATTCAAATTTAGCTCCTCCATCAAAAAAACTCATCAAAATCCAAAAAAATCGAATTTAGTTTAAAACTTCTAAATCACAATTTGACTAAAAATTAAATAAAATCCGATCTATAGGTGTTTATTTCATCTAAATTTATTCAAATTTAGCTCCTCCATCAAAAAAAACTCATCAAAATCCAAAAAAATCAATTTTAGTTTACAACCTCTAAATCACAATTTGACTAAAAATTTATATAAAATCCGAACTATAGGTGTTTATTTCATCTCAATTTATTCAAATTTAGCTCCTCCATCAAAAAAACTCATCAAAATCCAAAAAAATCGAATTTAGTTTAAAACTTCTAAATCACAATTTGACTAAAAATTAAATAAAATCCGATCTATAGGTGTTTATTTCATCTCAATTTATTCAAATTTAGCTCCTCCATCAAAAAAACTCATCAAAATCCAAAAAAATCGAATTTAGTTTACAACCT
The DNA here is from genome assembly GCA_929113495.1 of Andrena minutula. Classification (NCBI taxonomy): domain Eukaryota; kingdom Metazoa; phylum Arthropoda; class Insecta; order Hymenoptera; family Andrenidae; genus Andrena; species Andrena minutula. The sequence goes on from CAKMYJ010000199.1 coordinate 25,225, forward strand.
CTAAATCACAATTTGACTAAAAATTTATATAAAATCCGAACTATAGGTGTTTATTTCATCTCAATTTATTCAAATTTAGCTCCTCCATCAAAAAAACTCATAAAAATCCAAAAAAATCGAATTTAGTTTAAAACTTCTAAATCACAATTTGACTAAAAATTAAATAAAATCCGATCTATAGGTGTTTATTTCATCTAAATTTATTCAAATTTAGCTCCTCCATCAAAGAAACTCATAAAAATCCAAAAAAATAGAATTTAGTTTACAACCTCTAAATCACAATTTGACTAAAAATTTATATAAAATCCGAACTATAGGTGTTTATTTTATCTAAATTTATTCAAATTTAGCTCCTCCATCAAAATAACTCATCAAAATCCAAAAAAATCGAATTTAGTTTAAAACCTCCAAATCACACTTTGACTAAAAATTAAATAAAATCCGAACTATAGGTGTTTATTTCATCTCAATTTATTCAAATTTAGCTCCTCCATCAAAAAAACTCATCAAAATCCAAAAAAATCAATTTTAGTTTACAACCTCTAAATCACAATTTGACTAAAAATTTATATAAAATCCGAACTATAGGTGTTTATTTCATCTCAATTTATTCAAATTTAGCTCCTCCATCAAAAAAACTCATCAAAATCCAAAAAAATCGAATTTAGTTTAAAACTTCTAAATCACAATTTGACTAAAAATTAAATAAAATCCGATCTATAGGTGTTTATTTCATCTAAATTTATTCAAATTTAGCTCCTCCATAAAAAAAACTCATCAAAATCCAAAAAAATCAATTTTAGTTTACAACCTCTAAATCACAATTTGACTAAAAATTTATATAAAATCCGAACTATAGGTGTTTATTTCATCTCAATTTATTCAAATTTAGCTCCTCCATCAAAAAAACTCATCAAAATCCAAAAAAATCGAATTTAGTTTAAAACTTCTAAATCACAATTTGACTAAAAATGTATATAAAATCTGATCTATAGGTGTTTATTTCATCTAAATTTATTCAAATTTAGCTCCTCCATCAAAATAACTCATCAAAATCCAAAAAAATCGAATTTAGTTTAAAACCTCCAAATCACAATTTGACTAAAAATTAAATAAAATCCGAACTATAGGTGTTTATTTCAACTCAATTTATTCAAATTTAGCTCCTCCATCAAAAAAACTCATCAAAATCCAAAAAAATCGAATTTAGTTTACAACCTCTAAATCACAATTTGACTAAAAATTTATATAAAATCCGAACTATAGGTGTTTATTTCATCTCAATTTATTCAAATTTAGCTCCTCCATCAAAAAAACTCATCAAAATCCAAAAAAATCGAATTTAGTTTACAACCTCTAAATCACAATTTGACTAAAAATTTATATAAAATCCGAACTATAGGTGTTTATTTTATCTAAATTTATTCAAATTTAGCTCCTCCATCAAAAAAACTCATAAAAATCCAAAAAAATCGAATTTAGTTTAAAACTTCTAAATCACAATTTGACTAAAAATGTATATAAAATCTGATCTATAGGTGTTTATTTCATCTAAATTTATTCAAATTTAGCTCCTCCATCAAAATAACTCATCAAAATCCAAAAAAATCGAATTTAGTTTAAAACCTCCAAATCACAATTTGACTAAAAATTAAATAAAATCCGAACTATAGGTGTTTATTTCAACTCAATTTATTCAAATTTAGCTCCTCCATCAAAAAAACTCATCAAAATCCAAAAAAATCGAATTTAGTTTAAAACTTCTAAATCACAATTTGACTAAAAATTAAATAAAATCCGATCTATAGGTGTTTATTTCATCTAAATTTATTCAAATTTAGCTCCTCCATCAAAAAAACTCATCAAAATCCAAAAAAATCGAATTTAGTTTACAACCTCTAAATCACAATTTGACTAAAAATTTATATAAAATCCGAACTATAGGTGTTTATTTTATCTAAATTTATTCAAATTTAGCTCCTCCATCAAAAAAACTCATAAAAATCCAAAAAAATCGAATTTAGTTTAAAACTTCTAAATCACAATTTGACTAAAAATGTATATAAAATCTGATCTATAGGTGTTTATTTCATCTAAATTTATTCAAATTTAGCTCCTCCATCAAAATAACTCATCAAAATCCAAAAAAATCGAATTTAGTTTAAAACCTCCAAATCACAATTTGACTAAAAATTAAATAAAATCCGAACTATAGGTGTTTATTTCAACTCAATTTATTCAAATTTAGCTCCTCCATCAAAAAAACTCATCAAAATCCAAAAAAATCGAATTTAGTTTACAACCTCTAAATCACAATTTGACTAAAAATTTATATAAAATCCGAACTATAGGTGTTTATTTCATCTCAATTTATTCAAATTTAGCTCCTCCATCAAAAAAACTCATCAAAATCCAAAAAAATCGAATTTAGTTTAAAACTTCTAAATCACAATTTGACTAAAAATTAAATAAAATCCGATCTATAGGTGTTTATTTCATCTAAATTTATTCAAATTTAGCTCCTCCATCAAAAAAACTCATCAAAATCCAAAAAAATCAATTTTAGTTTACAACCTCTAAATCACAATTTGACTAAAAATTTATATAAAATCCGAACTATAGGTGTTTATTTCATCTCAATTTATTCAAATTTAGCTCCTCCATCAAAAAAACTCATAAAAATCCAAAAAAATCGAATTTAGTTTAAAACTTCTAAATCACAATTTGACTAAAAATTAAATAAAATCCGATCTATAGGTGTTTATTTCATCTAAATTTATTCAAATTTAGCTCCTCCATCAAAAAAACTCATCAAAATCCAAAAAAATCGAATTTAGTTTACAACCTCTAAATCACAATTTGACTAAAAATTTATATAAAATCCGAACTATAGGTGTTTATTTCATCTCAATTTATTCAAATTTAGCTCCTCCATCAAAAAAACTCATAAAAATCCAAAAAAATCGAATTTAGTTTAAAACTTCTAAATCACAATTTGACTAAAAATTAAATAAAATCCGATCTATAGGGGTTTATTTCATCTAAATTTATTCAAATTTAGCTCCTCCATCAAAGAAACTCATAAAAATCCAAAAAAATAGAATTTAGTTTACAACCTCTAAATCACAATTTGACTAAAAATTTATATAAAATCCGAACTATAGGTGTTTATTTTATCTAAATTTATTCAAATTTAGCTCCTCCATCAAAATAACTCATCAAAATCCAAAAAAATCGAATTTAGTTTAAAACCTCCAAATCACAATTTGACTAAAAATTAAATAAAATCCGAACTATAGGTGTTTATTTCATCTCAATTTATTCAAATTTAGCTCCTCCATCAAAAAAACTCATCAAAATCCAAAAAAATCAATTTTAGTTTACAACCTCTAAATCACAATTTGACTAAAAATTTATATAAAATCCGAACTATAGGTGTTTATTTCATCTCAATTTATTCAAATTTAGCTCCTCCATCAAAAAAACTCATCAAAATCCAAAAAAATCGAATTTAGTTTAAAACTTCTAAATCACAATTTGACTAAAAATTAAATAAAATCCGATCTATAGGTGTTTATTTCATCTAAATTTATTCAAATTTAGCTCCTCCATAAAAAAAACTCATCAAAATCCAAAAAAATCAATTTTAGTTTACAACCTCTAAATCACAATTTGACTAAAAATTTATATAAAATCCGAACTATAGGTGTTTATTTCATCTCAATTTATTCAAATTTAGCTCCTCCATCAAAAAAACTCATCAAAATCCAAAAAAATCGAATTTAGTTTAAAACTTCTAAATCACAATTTGACTAAAAATTAAATAAAATCCGATCTATAGGTGTTTATTTCATCTAAATTTATTCAAATTTAGCTCCTCCATCAAAAAAACTCATAAAAATCCAAAAAAATCGAATTTAGTTTACAACCTCTAAATCACAATTTGACTAAAAATTTATATAAAATCCGAACTATAGGTGTTTATTTCATCTCAATTTATTCAAATTTAGCTCCTCCATCAAAAAAACTCATCAAAATCCAAAAAAAATCGAATTTAGTTTAAACCCTCTAAATCACAATTTGACTAAAAATGTATATAAAATCTGAACTATAGGTGTTTATTTTATCTAAATTTATTCAAATTTAGCTCCTCCATCAAAACAACTCATCAAAATCCAAAAAAATCGAATTTAGTTTAAACCCTCTAAATCACAATTTGACTAAAAATGTATATAAAATCTGAACTATAGGTGTTTATTTTATCTAAATTTATTCAAATTTAGCTCCTCCATCAATATAACTCATCAAAATCCAAAAAAATCGAATTTAGTTTAAAACCTCCAAATCACAATTTGACTAAAAATTAAATAAAATCCGAACTATAGGTGTTTATTTCATCTCAATTTATTCAAATTTAGCTCCTCCATCAAAAAAACTCATCAAAATCCAAAAAAATCGAATTTAGTTTACAACCTCTAAATCACAATTTGACTAAAAATGTATATAAAATCTGAACTATAGGTGTTTATTTTATCTACATTTATTCAAATTTAGCTCCTCCATCAAAACAACTCATCAAAATCCAAAAAAATCGAATTTAGTTTAAACCCTCTAAATCACAATTTGACTAAAAATGTATATAAAATCTGAACTATAGGTGTTTATTTTATCTAAATTTATTCAAATTTAGCTCCTCCATCAAAATAACTCATCAAAATCCAAAAAAATCGAATTTAGTTTAAAACCTCCAAATCACAATTTGACTAAAAATTAAATAAAATCCGAACTATAGGTGTTTATTTCAACTCAATTTATTCAAATTTAGCTCCTCCATCAAAAAAACTCATCAAAATCCAAAAAAATCGAATTTAGTTTAAAACTTCTAAATCACAATTTGACTAAAAATTAAATAAAATCCGATCTATAGGTGTTTATTTCATCTAAATTTATTCAAATTTAGCTCCTCCATCAAAATAACTCATCAAAATCCAAAAAAATCGAATTTAGTTTAAAACCTCCAAATCACAATTTGACTAAAAATTAAATAAAATCCGAACTATAGGTGTTTATTTCATCTCAATTTATTCAAATTTAGCTCCTCCATCAAAAAAACTCATCAAAATCCAAAAAAATCGAATTTAGTTTAAACCCTCTAAATCACAATTTGACTAAAAATGTATATAAAATCTGAACTATAGGTGTTTATTTTATCTACATTTATTCAAATTTAGCTCCTCCATCAAAACAACTCATCAAAATCCAAAAAAATCGAATTTAGTTTAAACCCTCTAAATCACAATTTGACTAAAAATGTATATAAAATCTGAACTATAGGTGTTTATTTTATCTAAATTTATTCAAATTTAGCTCCTCCATCAAAATAACTCATCAAAATCCAAAAAAATCGAATTTAGTTTAAAACCTCCAAATCACAATTTGACTAAAAATTAAATAAAATCCGAACTATAGGTGTTTATTTCAACTCAATTTATTCAAATTTAGCTCCTCCATCAAAAAAACTCATCAAAATCCAAAAAAATCGAATTTAGTTTAAAACTTCTAAATCACAATTTGACTAAAAATTAAATAAAATCCGATCTATAGGTGTTTATTTCATCTAAATTTATTCAAATTTAGCTCCTCCATCAAAAAAACTCATCAAAATCCAAAAAAATCGAATTTAGTTTACAACCTCTAAATCACAATTTGACTAAAAATTTATATAAAATCAGAACTATAGGTGTTTATTTTATCTAAATTTATTCAAATTTAGCTCCTCCATCAAAATAACTCATAAAAATCCAAAAAAATCGAATTTAGTTTAAAACTTCTAAATCACAATTTGACTAAAAATTAAATAAAATCCGATCTATAGGTGTTTATTTCATCTAAATTTATTCAAATTTAGCTCCTCCATCAAAAAAACTCATCAAAATCCAAAAAAATCGAATTTAGTTTAAACCCTCTAAATCACAATTTGACTAAAAATGTATATAAAATCTGAACTATAGGTGTTTATTTTATCTAAATTTATTCAAATTTAGCTCCTCCATCAAAATAACTCATCAAAATCCAAAAAAATCGAATTTAGTTTAAAACCTCCAAATCACAATTTGACTAAAAATTAAATAAAATCCGAACTATAGGTGTTTATTTCATATCAATTTATTAAAATTTAGCTCCTCCATGAAAAAAACTCATCAAAATCCAAAAAAATCGATTTTAGTTTACAACCTCTAAATCACAATTTGACTAAAAATTTATATAAAATCCGAACTATAGGTGTTTATTTCATCTCAATTTATTCAAATTTAGCTCCTCCATCAAAAAAACTCATCAAAATCCAAAAAAATCAATTTTAGTTTACAACCTCTAAATCACAATTTGACTAAAAATTTATATAAAATCCGAACTATAGGTGTTTATTTCATCTCAATTTATTCAAATTTAGCTCCTCCATCAAAAAAACTCATCAAAATCCAAAAAAATCGAATTTAGTTTAAAACTTCTAAATCACAATTTGACTAAAAATTAAATAAAATCCGATCTATAGGTGTTTATTTCATCTAAATTTATTCAAATTTAGCTCCTCCATAAAAAAAACTCATAAAAATCCAAAAAAATCAATTTTAGTTTACAACCTCTAAATCACAATTTGACTAAAAATTTATATAAAATCCGAACTATAGGTGTTTATTTCATCTCAATTTATTCAAATTTAGCTCCTCCATCAAAAAAACTCATCAAAATCCAAAAAAATCGAATTTAGTTTAAAACTTCTAAATCACAATTTGACTAAAAATTAAATAAAATCCGATCTATAGGTGTTTATTTCATCTAAATTTATTCAAATTTAGCTCCTCCATCAAAAAAACTCATAAAAATCCAAAAAAATCGAATTTAGTTTACAACCTCTAAATCACAATTTGACTAAAAATTTATATAAAATCCGAACTATAGGTGTTTATTTCATCTCAATTTATTCAAATTTAGCTCCTCCATCAAAAAAAACTCATCAAAATCCAAAAAAATCGAATTTAGTTTAAACCCTCTAAATCACAATTTGACTAAAAATGTATATAAAATCTGAACTATAGGTGTTTATTTTATCTAAATTTATTCAAATTTAGCTCCTCCATCAAAACAACTCATCAAAATCCAAAAAAATCGAATTTAGTTTAAACCCTCTAAATCACAATTTGACTAAAAATGTATATAAAATCTGAACTATAGGTGTTTATTTTATCTAAATTTATTCAAATTTAGCTCCTCCATCAAAATAACTCATCAAAATCCAAAAAAATCGAATTTAGTTTAAAACCTCCAAATCACAATTTGACTAAAAATTAAATAAAATCCGAACTATAGGTGTTTATTTCATCTCAATTTATTCAAATTTAGCTCCTCCATCAAAAAAACTCATCAAAATCCAAAAAAATCGAATTTAGTTTACAACCTCTAAATCACAATTTGACTAAAAATGTATATAAAATCTGAACTATAGGTGTTTATTTTATCTACATTTATTCAAATTTAGCTCCTCCATCAAAACAACTCATCAAAATCCAAAAAAATCGAATTTAGTTTAAACCCTCTAAATCACAATTTGACTAAAAATGTATATAAAATCTGAACTATAGGTGTTTATTTTATCTAAATTTATTCAAATTTAGCTCCTCCATCAAAATAACTCATCAAAATCCAAAAAAATCGAATTTAGTTTAAAACCTCCAAATCACAATTTGACTAAAAATTAAATAAAATCCGAACTATAGGTGTTTATTTCAACTCAATTTATTCAAATTTAGCTCCTCCATCAAAAAAACTCATCAAAATCCAAAAAAATCGAATTTAGTTTAAAACTTCTAAATCACAATTCGACTAAAAATTAAATAAAATCCGATCTATAGGTGTTTATTTCATCTAAATTTATTCAAATTTAGCTCCTCCATCAAAATAACTCATCAAAATCCAAAAAAATCGAATTTAGTTTAAAACCTCCAAATCACAATTTGACTAAAAATTAAATAAAATCCGAACTATAGGTGTTTATTTCATCTCAATTTATTCAAATTTAGCTCCTCCATCAAAGAAACTCATAAAAATCCAAAAAAATCGAATTTAGTTTAAACCCTCTAAATCACAATTTGACTAAAAATGTATATAAAATCTGAACTATAGGTGTTTATTTTATCTACATTTATTCAAATTTAGCTCCTCCATCAAAACAACTCATCAAAATCCAAAAAAATCGAATTTAGTTTAAACCCTCTAAATCACAATTTGACTAAAAATGTATATAAAATCTGAACTATAGGTGTTTATTTTATCTAAATTTATTCAAATTTAGCTCCTCCATCAAAATAACTCATCAAAATCCAAAAAAATCGAATTTAGTTTAAAACCTCCAAATCACAATTTGACTAAAAATTAAATAAAATCCGAACTATAGGTGTTTATTTCAACTCAATTTATTCAAATTTAGCTCCTCCATCAAAAAAACTCATCAAAATCCAAAAAAATCGAATTTAGTTTAAAACTTCTAAATCACAATTTGACTAAAAATTAAATAAAATCCGATCTATAGGTGTTTATTTCATCTAAATTTATTCAAATTTAGCTCCTCCATCAAAAAAACTCATCAAAATCCAAAAAAATCGAATTTAGTTTACAACCTCTAAATCACAATTTGACTAAAAATTTATATAAAATCCGAACTATAGGTGTTTATTTTATCTAAATTTATTCAAATTTAGCTCCTCCATCAAAATAACTCATAAAAATCCAAAAAAATCGAATTTAGTTTAAAACTTCTAAATCACAATTTGACTAAAAATTAAATAAAATCCGATCTATAGGTGTTTATTTCATCTAAATTTTTTCAAATTTAGCTCCTCCATCAAAAAAACTCATCAAAATCCAAAAAAATCGAATTTAGTTTAAACCCTCTAAATCACAATTTGACTAAAAATGTATATAAAATCTGAACTATAGGTGTTTATTTTATCTAAATTTATTCAAATTTAGCTCCTCCATCAAAATAACTCATCAAAATCCAAAAAAATCGAATTTAGTTTAAAACCTCCAAATCACAATTTGACTAAAAATTAAATAAAATCCGAACTATAGGTGTTTATTTCATATCAATTTATTAAAATTTAGCTCCTCCATGAAAAAAACTCATCAAAATCCAAAAAAATCGATTTTAGTTTACAACCTCTAAATCACAATTTGACTAAAAATTTATATAAAATCCGAACTATAGGTGTTTATTTCATCTCAATTTATTCAAATTTAGCTCCTCCATCAAAAAAACTCATCAAAATCCAAAAAAATCGAATTTAGTTTAAAACTTCTAAATCACAATTTGACTAAAAATTAAATAAAATCCGATCTATAGGTGTTTATTTCTTCTAAATTTATTCAAATTTAGCTCCTCCATCAAAAAAACTCATCAAAATCCAAAAAAATCGAATTTAGTTTAAAACTTCTAAATCACAATTTGACTAAAAATTAAATAAAATCCGATCTATAGGTGTTTATTTCATCTAAATTTATTCAAATTTAGCTCCTCCATAAAAAAAACTCATCAAAATCCAAAAAAATCAATTTTAGTTTACAACCTCTAAATCACAATTGGACTAAAAAGTTATATAAAATCCGAACTATAGGTGTTTATTTCATCTCAATTTATTCAAATTTAGCTCCTCCATCAAAAAAACTCATCAAAATCCAAAAAAATCGAATTTAGTTTAAAACTTCTAAATCACAATTTGACTAAAAATTAAATAAAATCCGATCTATAGGTGTTTATTTCATCTAAATTTATTCAAATTTAGCTCCTCCATAAAAAAAAACTCATCAAAATCCAAAAAAATCAATTTTAGTTTACAACCTCTAAATCACAATTGGACTAAAAAGTTATATAAAATCCGAACTATAGGTGTTTATTTCATCTCAATTTATTCAAATTTAGCTCCTCCATCAAAAAAACTCATCAAAATCCAAAAAAATCGAATTTAGTTTAAAACTTCTAAATCACAATTTGACTAAAAATTAAATAAAATCCGATCTATAGGTGTTTATTTCATCTAAATTTATTCAAATTTAGCTCCTCCATCAAAATAACTCATCAAAATCCAAAAAAATCGAATTTAGTTTAAAACCTCCAAATCACAATTTGACTAAAAATTAAATAAAATCCGAACTATAGGTGTTTATTTCAACTCAATTTATTCAAATTTAGCTCCTCCATCAAAAAAACTCATCAAAATCCAAAAAAATCGAATTTAGTTTAAAACTTCTAAATCACAATTTGACTAAAAATTAAATAAAATCCGATCTATAGGTGTTTATTTCATCTAAATTTATTCAAATTTAGCTCCTCCATCAAAATAACTCATCAAAATCCAAAAAAATCGAATTTAGTTTAAAACCTCCAAATCACAATTTGACTAAAAATTAAATAAAATCCGAACTATAGGTGTTTATTTCATCTCAATTTATTCAAATTTAGCTCCTCCATCAAAAAAACTCATCAAAATCCAAAAAAATCGAATTTAGTTTAAACCCTCTAAATCACAATTTGACTAAAAATGTATATAAAATCTGAACTATAGGTGTTTATTTTATCTACATTTATTCAAAATTTAGCTCCTCCATCAAAACAACTCATCAAAATCCAAAAAAATCGAATTTAGTTTAAACCCTCTAAATCACAATTTGACTAAAAATGTATATAAAATCTGAACTATAGGTGTTTATTTTATCTAAATTTATTCAAATTTAGCTCCTCCATCAAAATAACTCATCAAAATCCAAAAAAATCGAATTTAGTTTAAAACCTCCAAATCACAATTTGACTAAAAATTAAATAAAATCCGAACTATAGGTGTTTATTTCAACTCAATTTATTCAAATTTAGCTCCTCCATCAAAAAAACTCATCAAAATCCAAAAAAATCGAATTTAGTTTAAAACTTCTAAATCACAATTTGACTAAAAATTAAATAAAATCCGATCTATAGGTGTTTATTTCATCTAAATTTATTCAAATTTAGCTCCTCCATCAAAAAAACTCATCAAAATCCAAAAAAATCGAATTTAGTTTACAACCTCTAAATCACAATTTGACTAAAAATTTATATAAAATCCGAACTATAGGTGTTTATTTTATCTAAATTTATTCAAATTTAGCTCCTCCATCAAAATAACTCATCAAAATCCAAAAAAATCGAATTTAGTTTAAAACCTCCAAAACACAATTTGACTAAAAATTTATATAAAATCCGAACTATAGGTGTTTATTTCATCTCAATTTATTCAAATTTAGATCCTCCATCAAAAAAACTCATCAAAATCCAAAAAAATCGAATTTAGTTTAAACCCTCTAAATCACAATTTGACTAAAAATGTATATAAAATCTGAACTATAGGTGTTTATTTTATCTAAATTTATTCAAATTTAGCTCCTCCATCAAAATAACTCATCAATATCCAAAAAAATCGAATTTAGTTTAAAACCTCCAAATCACAATTTGACTAAAAATTAAATAAAATCCGAACTATAGGTGTTTATTTCATCTCAATTTATTCAAATTTAGCTCCTCCATCAAAAAAACTCATCAAAATCCAAAAAAATCAATTTTATTTTACAACCTCTAAATCACAATTTGACTAAAAATTTATATAAAATCCGATCTATAGGTGTTTATTTCATCTCAATTTATTCAAATTTAGCTCCTCCATCAAAAAAACTCATCAAAATCCAAAAAAATCGAATTTAGTTTAAAACTTCTAAATCACAATTTGACTAAAAATTAAATAAAATCCGATCTATAGGTGTTTATTTCATCTAAATTTATTCAAATTTAGCTCCTCCATCAAAAAAACTCATAAAATCCAAAAAAATCGAATTTAGTTTACAACCTCTAAATCACAATTTGACTAAAAATTTATATAAAATCCGAACTATAGGTGTTTATTTCATCTCAATTTATTCAAATTTAGCTCCTCCATCAAAAAAACTCATCAAAATCCAAAAAAATCGAATTTAGTTTAAACCCTCTAAATCACAATTTGACTAAAAATGTATATAAAATCTGAACTATAGGTGTTTATTTTATCTAAATTTATTCAAATTTAGCTCCTCCATCAAAACAACTCATCAAAATCCAAAAAAATCGAATTTAGTTTAAACCCTCTAAATCACAATTTGACTAAAAATGTATATAAAATCTGAACTATAGGTGTTTATTTTATCTAAATTTATTCAAATTTAGCTCCTCCATCAAAATAACTCATCAAAATCCAAAAAAATCGAATTTAGTTTAAAACCTCCAAATCACAATTTGACTAAAAATTAAATAAAATCCGAACTATAGGTGTTTATTTCATATCAATTTATTAAAATTTAGCTCCTCCATGAAAAAAACTCATCAAAATCCAAAAAAATCGATTTTAGTTTACAACCTCTAAATCACAATTTGACTAAAAATTTATATAAAATCCGAACTATAGGTGTTTATTTCATCTCAATTTATTCAAATTTAGCTCCTCCATCAAAAAAACTCATCAAAATCCAAAAAAATCGAATTTAGTTTAAAACTTCTAAATCACAATTTGACTAAAAATTAAATAAAATCCGATCTATAGGTGTTTATTTCTTCTAAATTTATTCAAATTTAGCTCCTCCATCAAAAAAACTCATCAAAATCCAAAAAAATCGAATTTAGTTTAAAACTTCTAAATCACAATTTGACTAAAAATTAAATAAAATCCGATCTATAGGTGTTTATTTCATCTAAATTTATTCAAATTTAGCTCCTCCATAAAAAAAAACTCATCAAAATCCAAAAAAATCAATTTTAGTTTACAACCTCTAAATCACAATTGGACTAAAAAGTTATATAAAATCCGAACTATAGGTGTTTATTTCATCTCAATTTATTCAAATTTAGCTCCTCCATCAAAAAAACTCATCAAAATCCAAAAAAATCGAATTTAGTTTAAAACTTCTAAATCACAATTTGACTAAAAATTAAATAAAATCCGATCTATAGGTGTTTATTTCATCTAAATTTATTCAAATTTAGCTCCTCCATAAAAAAAACTCATCAAAATCCAAAAAAATCAATTTTAGTTTACAACCTCTAAATCACAATTGGACTAAAAAGTTATATAAAATCCGAACTATAGGTGTTTATTTCATCTCAATTTATTCAAATTTAGCTCCTCCATCAAAAAAACTCATCAAAATCCAAAAAAATCGAATTTAGTTTAAAACTTCTAAATCACAATTTGACTAAAAATTAAATAAAATCCGATCTATAGGTGTTTATTTCATCTAAATTTATTCAAATTTAGCTCCTCCATCAAAATAACTCATCAAAATCCAAAAAAATCGAATTTAGTTTAAAACTTCTAAATCACAATTTGACTAAAAATTAAATAAAATCCGATCTATAGGTGTTTATTTCATCTAAATTTATTCAAATTTAGCTCCTCCATAAAAAAAACTCATCAAAATCCAAAAAAATCAATTTTAGTTTACAACCTCTAAATCACAATTTGACTAAAAATTTATATAAAATCCGAACTATAGGTGTTTATTTCATCTCAATTTATTCAAATTTAGCTCCTCCATCAAAAAAACTCATCAAAATCCAAAAAAATCGAATTTAGTTTAAAACTTCTAAATCACAATTTGACTAAAAATTAAATAAAATCCGATCTATAGGTGTTTATTTCATCTAAATTTATTCAAATTTAGCTCCTCCATCAAAAAAACTCATAAAAATCCAAAAAAATCGAATTTAGTTTACAACCTCTAAATCACAATTTGACTAAAAATTTATATAAAATCCGAACTATAGGTGTTTATTTCATCTCAATTTATTCAAATTTAGCTCCTCCATCAAAAAAACTCATCAAAATCCAAAAAAATCGAATTTAGTTTAAACCCTCTAAATCACAATTTGACTAAAAATGTATATAAAATCTGAACTATAGGTGTTTATTTTATCTAAATTTATTCAAATTTAGCTCCTCCATCAAAACAACTCATCAAAATCCAAAAAAATCGAATTTAGTTTAAACCCTCTAAATCACAATTTGACTAAAAATGTATATAAAATCTGAACTATAGGTGTTTATTTTATCTAAATTTATTCAAATTTAACTCCTCCATCAAAATAACTCATCAAAATCCAAAAAAATCGAATTTAGTTTAAAACCTCCAAATCACAATTTGACTAAAAATTAAATAAAATCCGAACTATAGGTGTTTATTTCAACTCAATTTATTCAAATTTAGCTCCTCCATCAAAAAAACTCATCAAAATCCAAAAAAATCGAATTTAGTTTAAAACTTCTAAATCACAATTTGACTAAAAATTAAATAAAATCCGATCTATAGGTGTTTATTTCATCTAAATTTATTCAAATTTAGCTCCTCCATCAAAAAAAACTCATCAAAATCCAAAAAAATCGAATTTAGTTTACAACCTCTAAATCACAATTTGACTAAAAATTTATATAAAATCCGAACTATAGGTGTTTATTTTATCTAAATTTATTCAAATTTAGCTCCTCCATCAAAAAAAACTCATAAAAATCCAAAAAAATCGAATTTAGTTTAAAACTTCTAAATCACAATTTGACTAAAAATGTATATAAAATCTGATCTATAGGTGTTTATTTCATCTAAATTTATTCAAATTTAGCTCCTCCATCAAAATAACTCATCAAAATCCAAAAAAATCGAATTTAGTTTAAAACCTCCAAATCACAATTTGACTAAAAATTAAATAAAATCCGAACTATAGGTGTTTATTTCAACTCAATTTATTCAAATTTAGCTCCTCCATCAAAAAAACTCATCAAAATCCAAAAAAATCGAATTTAGTTTACAACCTCTAAATCACAATTTGACTAAAAATTTATATAAAATCCGAACTATAGGTGTTTATTTCATCTCAATTTATTCAAATTTAGCTCCTCCATCAAAAAAACTCATCAAAATCCAAAAAAATCGAATTTAGTTTAAAACTTCTAAATCACAATTTGACTAAAAATTAAATAAAATCCGATCTATAGGTGTTTATTTCATCTAAATTTATTCAAATTTAGCTCCTCGATCAAAAAAACTCATCAAAATCCAAAAAAATCAATTTTAGTTTACAACCTCTAAATCACAATTTGACTAAAAATTTATATAAAATCCGAACTATAGGTGTTTATTTCATCTCAATTTATTCAAATTTAGCTCCTCCATCAAAAAAACTCATCAAAATCCAAAAAAATCGAATTTAGTTTAAAACTTCTAATTCACAATTTGACTAAAAATTAAATAAAATCCGATCTATAGGTGTTTATTTCATCTCAATTTATTCAAATTTAGCTCCTCCATCAAAAAAACTCATCAAAATCCAAAAAAATCGAATTTAGTTTACAACCTCTAAATCACAATTTGACTAAAAATTTATATAAAATCCGAACTATAGGTGTTTATTTCATCTCAATTTATTCAAATTTAGCTCCTCCATCAAAAAAACTCATAAAAATCCAAAAAAATCGAATTTAGTTTAAAACTTCTAAATCACAATTTGACTAAAAATTAAATAAAATCCGATCTATAGGTGTTTATTTCATCTAAATTTATTCAAATTTAGCTCCTCCATCAAAGAAACTCATAAAAATCCAAAAAAACAGAATTTAGTTTACAACCTCTAAATCACAATTTGACTAAAAATTTATATAAAATCCGAACTATAGGTGTTTATTTTATCTAAATTTATTCAAATTTAGCTCCTCCATCAAAATAACTCATCAAAATCCAAAAAAATCGAATTTAGTTTAAAACCTCCAAATCACAATTTGACTAAAAATTAAATAAAATCCGAACTATAGGTGTTTATTTCATCTCAATTTATTCAAATTTAGCTCCTCCATCAAAAAAAATCATCAAAATCCAAAAAAATCAATTTTAGTTTACAACCTCTAAATCACAATTTGACTAAAAATTTATATAAAATCCGAACTATAGGTGTTTATTTCATCTCAATTTATTCAAATTTAGCTCCTCCATCAAAAAAACTCATCAAAATCCAAAAAAATCGAATTTAGTTTAAAACTTCTAAATCACAATTTGACTAAAAATTAAATAAAATCCGATCTATAGGTGTTTATTTCATCTAAATTTATTCAAATTTAGCTCCTCCATAAAAAAAACTCATCAAAATCCGAAAAAATCAATTTTAGTTTACAACCTCTAAATCACAATTTGACTAAAAATTTATATAAAATCCGAACTATAGGTGTTTATTTCATCTCAATTTATTCAAATTTAGCTCCTCCATCAAAAAAACTCATCAAAATCCAAAAAAATCGAATTTAGTTTAAAACTTCTAAATCACAATTTGACTAAAAATTAAATAAAATCCGATCTATAGGTGTTTATTTCATCTAAATTTATTCAAATTTAGCTCCTCCATCAAAAAAACTCATAAAAATCCAAAAAAATCGAATTTAGTTTACAACCTCTAAATCACAATTTGACTAAAAATTTATATAAAATCCGAACTATAGGTGTTTATTTCATCTCAATTTATTCAAATTTAGCTCCTCCATCAAAAAAACTCATCAAAATCCAAAAAAATCGAATTTAGTTTAAAACCTCCAAATCACAATTTGACTAAAAATTAAATAAAATCCGAACTATAGGTGTTTATTTTATCTAAATTTATTCAAATTTAGCTCCTCCATCAAAACAACTCATCAAAATCCAAAAAAATCGAATTTAGTTTAAAACCTCCAAATCACAATTTGACTAAAAATTAAATAAAATCCGAACTATAGGTGTTTATTTCAACTCAATTTATTCAAATTTAGCTCCTCCATCAAAAAAACTCATCAAAATCCAAAAAAATCGAATTTAGTTTAAAACTTCTAAATCACAATTTGACTAAAAATTAAATAAAATCCGATCTATAGGTGTTTATTTCATCTAAATTTATTCAAATTTAGCTCCTCCATCAAAAAAACTCATCAAAATCCAAAAAAATCGAATTTAGTTTACAACCTCTAAATCACAATTTGACTAAAAATTTATATAAAATCCGAACTATAGGTGTTTATTTCATCTCAATTTATTCAAATTTAGCTCCTCCATCAAAAAAACTCATCAAAATCCAAAAAAATCGAATTTAGTTTAAACCCTCTAAATCACAATTTGACTAAAAATGTATATAAAATCTGAACTATAGGTGTTTATTTTATCTACATTTATTCAAATTTAGCTCCTCCATCAAAACAACTCATCAAAATCCAAAAAAATCGAATTTAGTTTAAACCCTCTAAATCACAATTTGACTAAAAATGTATATAAAATCTGAACTATAGGTGTTTATTTTATCTAAATTTATTCAAATTTAGCTCCTCCATCAAAATAACTCATCAAAATCCAAAAAAATCGAATTTAGTTTAAAACCTCCAAATCACAATTTGACTAAAAATTAAATAAAATCCGAACTATAGGTGTTTATTTCAACTCAATTTATTCAAATTTAGCTCCTCCATCAAAAAAACTCATCAAAATCCAAAAAAATCGAATTTAGTTTAAAACTTCTAAATCACAATTTGACTAAAAATTAAATAAAATCCGATCTATAGGTGTTTATTTCATCTAAATTTATTCAAATTTAGCTCCTCCATCAGAAAAACTCATCAAAATCCAAAAAAATCGAATTTAGTTTACAACCTCTAAATCACAATTTGACTAAAAATTTATATAAAATCCGAACTATAGGTGTTTATTTTATCTAAATTTATTCAAATTTAGCTCCTCCATCAAAATAACTCATAAAAATCCAAAAAAATCGAATTTAGTTTAAAACTTCTAAATCACAATTTGACTAAAAATTAAATAAAATCCGATCTATAGGTGTTTATTTCATCTAAATTTATTCAAATTTAGCTCCTCCATCAAAAAAAACTCATCAAAATCCAAAAAAATCGAATTTAGTTTAAACCCTCTAAATCACAATTTGACTAAAAATGTATATAAAATCTGAACTATAGGTGTTTATTTTATCTAAATTTATTCAAATTTAGCTCCTCCATCAAAATAACTCATCAAAATCCAAAAAAATCGAATTTAGTTTAAAACCTCCAAATCACAATTTGACTAAAAATTAAATAAAATCCGAACTATAGGTGTTTATTTCATATCAATTTATTAAAATTTAGCTCCTCCATCAAAAAAACTCATCAAAATCCAAAAAAATCGATTTTAGTTTACAACCTCTAAATCACAATTTGACTAAAAATTTATATAAAATCCGAACTATAGGTGTTTATTTCATCTCAATTTATTCAAATTTAGCTCCTCCATCAAGAAAACTCATCAAAATCCAAAAAAATCGAATTTAGTTTAAAACTTCTAAATCACAATTTGACTAAAAATTAAATAAAATCCGATCTATAGGTGTTTATTTCATCTAAATTTATTCAAATTTAGCTCCTCCATAAAAAAAACTCATCAAAATCCAAAAAAATCAATTTTAGTTTACAACCTCTAAATCACAATTTGACTAAAAATTTATATAAAATCCGAACTATAGGTGTTTATTTCATCTCAATTTATTCAAATTTAGCTCCTCCATCAAAAAAACTCATCAAAATCCAAAAAAATCGAATTTAGTTTAAAACTTCTAAATCACAATTTGACTAAAAATTAAATAAAATCCGATCTATAGGTGTTTATTTCATCTAAATTTATTCAAATTTAGCTCCTCCATCAAAAAAACTCATAAAAATCCAAAAAAATCGAATTTAGTTTACAACCTCTAAATCACAATTTGACTAAAAATTTATATAAAATCCGAACTATAGGTGTTTATTTCATCTCAATTTATTCAAATTTAGCTCCTCCATCAAAAAAACTCATAAAAATCCAAAAAAATCGAATTTAGTTTAAAACTTCTAAATCACAATTTGACTAAAAATTAAATAAAATCCGATCTATAGGTGTTTATTTCATCTAAATTTATTCAAATTTAGCTCCTCCATCAAAAAAACTCATAAAATCCAAAAAAATCGAATTTAGTTTACAACCTCTAAATCACAATTTGACTAAAAATTTATATAAAATTCGAACTATAGGTGTTTATTTCATCTCAATTTATTCAAATTTAGCTCCTCCATCAAACAAACTCATCAAAATCCAAAAAAATCGAATTTAGTTTAAACCCTCTAAATCACAATTTGACTAAAAATGTATATAAAATCTGAACTATAGGTGTTTATTTTATCTACATTTATTCAAATTTAGCTCCTCCATCAAAACAACTCATCAAAATCCAAAAAAATCGAATTTAGTTTAAAACCTCTAAATCACAATTTGACTAAAAATGTATATAAAATCTGAACTATAGGTGTTTATTTTATCTAAATTTATTCAAATTTAGCTCCTCCATCAAAATAACTCATCAAAATCCAAAAAAATCGAATTTAGTTTAAAACCTCCAAATCACAATTTGACTAAAAATTAAATAAAATCCGAACTATAGGTGTTTATTTCAACTCAATTTATTCAAATTTAGCTCCTCCATCAAAAAAACTCATCAAAATCCAAAAAAATCGAATTTAGTTTAAAACTTCTAAATCACAATTTGACTAAAAATTAAATAAAATCCGATCTATAGGTGTTTATTTCATCTAAATTTATTCAAATTTAGCTCCTCCATCAAAAAAACTCATCAAAATCCAAAAAAATCGAATTTAGTTTACAACCTCTAAATCACAATTTGACTAAAAATTTATATAAAATCCGAACTATAGGTGTTTATTTTATCTAAATTTATTCAAATTTAGCTCCTCCATCAAAATAACTCATAAAAATCCAAAAAAATCGAATTTAGTTTAAAACTTCTAAATCACAATTTGACTAAAAATTAAATAAAATCCGATCTATAGGTGTTTATTTCATCTAAATTTATTCAAATTTAGCTCCTCCATCAAAAAAACTCATCAAAATCCAAAAAAATCGAATTTAGTTTAAACCCTCTAAATCACAATTTGACTAAAAATGTATATAAAATCTGAACTATAGGTGTTTATTTTATCTAAATTTATTCAAATTTAGCTCCTCCATCAAAATAACTCATCAAAATCCAAAAAAATCGAATTTAGTTTAAAACCTCCAAATCACAATTTGACTAAAAATTAAATAAAATCCGAACTATAGGTGTTTATTTCATATCAATTTATTAAAATTTAGCTCCTCCATCAAAAAAACTCATCAAAATCCAAAAAAATCGATTTTAGTTTACAACCTCTAAATCACAATTTGACTAAAAATTTATATAAAATCCGAACTATAGGTGTTTATTTCATCTCAATTTATTCAAATTTAGCTCCTCCATCAAAAAAACTCATCAAAATCCAAAAAAATCGAATTTAGTTTAAAACTTCTAAATCACAATTTGACTAAAAATTAAATAAAATCCGATCTATAGGTGTTTATTTCATCTAAATTTATTCAAATTTAGCTCCTCCATAAAAAAAACTCATCAAAATCCAAAAAAATCAATTTTAGTTTACAACCTCTAAATCACAATTTGACTAAAAATTTATATAAAATCCGAACTATAGGTGTTTATTTCATCTCAATTTATTCAAATTTAGCTCCTCCATCAAAAAAACTCATCAAAATCCAAAAAAATCGAATTTAGTTTAAAACTTCTAAATCACAATTTGACTAAAAATTAAATAAAATCCGATCTATAGGTGTTTATTTCATCTAAATTTATTCAAATTTAGCTCCTCCATCAAAAAAACTCATCAAAATCCAAAAAAATCGAATTTAGTTTACAACCTCTAAATCACAATTTGACTAAAAATTTATATAAAATCCGAACTATAGGTGTTTATTTTATCTAAATTTATTCAAATTTAGCTCCTCCATCAAAATAACTCATCAAAATCCAAAAAAAATCGAATTTAGTTTAAACCCTCTAAATCACAATTTGACTAAAAATGTATATAAAATCTGATCTATAGGTGTTTATTTCATCTAAATTTATTCAAATTTAGCTCCTCCATCAAAAAAACTCATAAAAATCCAAAAAAATCGAATTTAGTTTACAACCTCTAAATCACAATTTGACTAAAAATTTATATAAAATCCGAACTATAGGTGTTTATTTCATCTCAATTTATTCAAATTTAGCTCCTCCATCAAAAAAACTCATAAAAATCCAAAAAAATCGAATTTAGTTTAAAACTTCTAAATCACAATTTGACTAAAAATGTATATAAAATCTGATCTATAGGTGTTTATTTCATCTAAATTTATTCAAATTTAGCTCCTCCATCAAAATAACTCATCAAAATCCAAAAAAATCGAATTTAGTTTAAAACCTCCAAATCACAATTTGACTAAAAATTAAATAAAATCCGAACTATAGGTGTTTATTTCAACTCAATTTATTCAAATTTAGCTCCTCCATCAAAAAAACTCATCAAAATCCAAAAAAATCGAATTTAGTTTACAACCTCTAAATCACAATTTGACTAAAAATTTATATAAAATCCGAACTATAGGTGTTTATTTCATCTCAAGTTATTCAAATTTAGCTCCTCCATCAAAAAAACTCATCAAAATCCAAAAAAATCGAATTTAGTTTAAAACTTCTAAATCACAATTTGACTAAAAATTAAATAAAATCCGATCTATAGGTGTTTATTTCATCTAAATTTATTCAAATTTAGCTCCTCCATCAAAAAAACTCATCAAAATCCAAAAAAATCAATTTTAGTTTACAACCTCTAAATCACAATTTGACTAAAAATTTATATAAAATCCGAACTATAGGTGTTTATTTCATCTCAATTTATTCAAATTTAGCTCCTCCATCAAAAAAACTCATCAAAATCCAAAAAAATCGAATTTAGTTTAAAACTTCTAAATCACAATTTGACTAAAAATGTATATAAAATCTGAACTATAGGTGTTTATTTTATCTAAATTTATTCAAATTTAGCTCCTCTGTGACGTCCCTATAATTTTCGCCCAACCCTAACTAACTTACTCCTTATATGACCTACCCAAGAACCTACTACTATCTATGAACCACAACTCTTAACCCTTTACAAATCATCAGATCTTGGACGATGTACCTTAGCGGTCCCCATCTCCAGCTGATTCCCCTTCCCCTCTTCGCCTTAGAGGCATGACTCCCTCCTCAATTACGAATTGCAACAAGCCCTCGCCCCAACCTTTCTAAATCAAAATCTCTTCCCTCCCCCTCTCTACCAATGAAACCACAAAAGTCCACCCAACGGATTGAGTGCCCCTTTTCTAAATCTCATTGTTTCACAGCCTAATTATAGAACCTTTGATTCTTACAAAAACCCCAGAGTTATTACGACACATACTTTAAGGATGACTCATCACGCCTACCGCAAATTCCACGCATACTTTGGGCATGAGTCATCACGCATACCTCAAATTCCCC
Source organism: Andrena minutula (assembly GCA_929113495.1). NCBI lineage: Eukaryota > Metazoa > Arthropoda > Insecta > Hymenoptera > Andrenidae > Andrena > Andrena minutula. The sequence goes on from CAKMYJ010000199.1 coordinate 47,741, forward strand.
GCATACCTCACATTCCATCAGTTTGTATAAATACCGGTGCCGCGTGGCCCACGTATCACTATTCTTTAGTATCTTCACGCATCAGTATTATTCCGTGCTACAGCCAAGTCGCGACCATTACTCTATGGTTTTCTTTATTAGTTATATTCTTACCTTTCAATTCAGTGTACATCAACCAGCGTCTACATCACTGTAAGCGTTTCTATTTCTTTTATTTTATAATATTGTTAATGCTTTTGTTTATTACATTTCATTGCTACGTTATTTCTTCGTGTTAATCTCTTTGCTTATCGCTTTATATATATATAGTTAGTTTGCATTTATATTTTGCTTAAGCTTTAGCCTCTTATTATTATATTGCTATCTTTATCACATAATCTATTATTGTTTAATTCCATTGCTTCGCACCTTTTGCTATTTTTGCCTAACGTTAATTACCTATCATTTACCTTTATATAAATGTTATGTGCCTATGCTAAATGTCCAACGCATAATTATAAGGTGTTTATTGCTATCTGTTACGTGTTCCAATAAATAACCCTTTCGCTTTTATCTTTAAACCGTCAATTCTCGCTATTTCGCCTCGAATACCTGGAACCATTACGCGCAACGACTACAGCTGATCGGTCTCCGCAAGCGCCGGGAGTTCTTGCCCGTGTTTACTAACGTTCTTCCATATAGAGTCCCGCATGGGTATTCCCAAACCAATAGTAAAAACCCTACTATTTACGCCTTTTTCATACGATGCAGCTAGTAAGCCAATTATAGAGCCATAAGTCAAAGCCTGTACTCTCACGTGCGTCACTCGGGTGTACGATCACCATTCAGCCTTCCCTGGTCGATACGAGTCACGAAGCATAGCCTTCATAAAGAAGCAGGTCTTCTTACGAAGCAAAGTCTTCGAGCTCTCCTACAAGTCGCGAAGCATAGCCTTCATAAAGAAGCAGGTCTTCTTACGAAGCAAAGTCTTCGAGCTCTCCTACCTCTCCACGAGTCGCGAAGCGTAGCCTTCATTAAGAAGCAGGTCTTCTTACGAAGCAAAGTCTTCGAGCTCTCCTAAAAGTCGCGAAGCATAGCCTTCATAAAGAAGCAGGTCTTCTTACGAAGCAGAGTCTTCGAGCTCTCCTACACATATCCGCAAGTTCGGAACCATAGCCTTCATAAAGAAGCAGGTCTTCTTACGAAGCAAGGTCCGCACGCAACCTCCCTACCCCATATATGTCACGATCCAAGTCCCGCCACCCAGGATGTGACATAAATTTGGTGACAGCGGTGGGATTCGTCTACTGTTAATAGAAAAAAATTCTATAGCATACGGTACCCACAAAGATCCCGAAAAAAATCTAGTATGTGCATTAAGCACCCAAATCGGAGCGCATTGTCCTATCGAAGCCGCCGATTGCAGAGTATAACGGCTTATCTGAACGCACTAACCTGCGTTTTTGGAGGCATAGCCACAACCACGGACGGCAGCGAAATTTGCCTGACGTGTTCTAATCTATCGCCCGCAGACACCGTAGAGGTATTTTGGACCCATTTCTACTACACTTATAGAACTTCTGTTTATTGCCCACGGTGCAGGAAACCCCTGATACCAATTCGCCCCATAAGGGACTGCACCGAGTGTTCGGAAAACTACCTCCTTGCGAACCAAAGCTACCTACGGTTCGATAATTCCCGTTCATAAGGGTAAAAATCACCTCGATTCCAAACTAATTAATACGGCACCCACAAGACCCTATATCTAGAATGTGCATCGCGCACCCCGATCGATGTGAACCAACTTACCGGAGTCGCAGGCTACAAAGCTTGACAGCATATCTGCAGTGGATGATCTGTGTTACCGGGAGCATAGCAACGACCACTTTTGATGAAGACATCTGTTTAAGATGCTCACAGCGAGATCCAACGGACACTGAAGTAGTATATGAAATTCATTACTGCCAAACGCCCTACACATTTCCCAATTGCCCTCGGTGCGACGGTGTCTTACTCCAAACGCGGCCCGCGAACAGTTGTGTCATATGCACTGAGTGGTACCTCCTTTCAAACAGGAGCTACAACGAATTCGATAACGCCTACCCCATTGACTCCACAGACTTCTAAATTAACATATACCTGACGTAACTCGATTTTGGTCTCACTGTGAAACGTTCAATAGAAATAGCTTCACTCAGGACCCTAAGGTCTAGTATGTGCGATCAACGTCATCGACGAAGCACACCATACTACCCAAGCCGTAGACTGCACGATATTTCGACAGAGTCAAACGCGTTGATCTGCGTATCGGGAGGCGTTGCAACGACCACGGAAGGCGAAGATATTTGCGTAAAGTGTTTCAATTTGGACCCAGTAGAAGTAGACGAAATATACCAAGTACACTACTACCAACCCAACGATATATTCCCCGAGTGCCCTCGCTGTAGAGACCATTTACTTCAAACGCGCCCCATAAGCAGTTGTGTCGCGTGTAACGAACATTACCTCCTCTCAAATAGGAGACGTCGCGATTACCATATTACCTACACGGGTAGAGAACACCGCTGATTCTGAATAACGGCTGCCGGAAGCCAGAGTAACGAACTTTAAAATCACCCCACAGACGACAAAACCACACTAATCATGTCCGTGTACGGTGAAACCGACGACAATTGCGCGAACGACCAAGGCGCGAGCACTAGCGCCATAGACCTCGCGACCAATGAATTGCTAGAACGAGTGGAACTATTGCGAGAAAAACAAGCGCAAATCGACAGGTTGCACGAACTATATGTCGCCAACCCGAACACTAACACGCGCCCCGCTTTAACTACCACTACTGACAAACCGGTGTTAGAGGATCTCTCCGCTCAAATTCACGGTATCCGCGAAATGATAGAGAAACTTATTGTACCCCCGCAACAAAATTTTGCAACCCCGGGTTCCTCGCGTTTTGACAGAAAACCGGCACCCGGCTATAACTTCCTTCCGGACCCAGATCCCTCGCCCCAGATTAAGCTGAAAGATGCAATAGAAACCGTGCCCAAATTCGACGGTCACAATATTCCAGTATTACAATTCGCTAGGGCCTGCAATAGGGCTAAGGCTCTGGTTCCCCCGCACGCTGAACCTCAGCTTGCGAGGTTGTTACGAAACAAACTACAAGACCACGCTTACTTGGCCGTTGAGGATAGGGTCTTCAATTCCGTAAATGACCTTATCAAACAACTTAAACGTACCTTCGCCCCCGCTAAGACATCGGACCATTACCGCGGAGAGCTTGCCAATATTATAAAAGGTACCCATGAACACATACTAGAATACATCTCTCGCGTCAAGGATCTCCGATTCGCCATACTGGAAGAGGACAGGGAATACTATCGCGATTTCGCACAAACTCATCCCCAAAGCCTCGACCGACTGACATTAGATTCATTCATCGACGGTCTTCCACCTTACTTAAGGATGCGCCTACAACAGCACCACTTCGAAACGTTAGACGAAGCATTTGATCTAGCAGTCCTCGTGGATAAAAAGATGGACCGGGATCGGCTCAGGTTTGCGGAACAAAAGCCACCCAAGGTGACCTGCCAACTATGTAATAAGACGGGTCACGACGCTCGATCTTGCCGAAGCAACCAAGGCTCCACCCCTCAACCCTCCGAGAAACAATCCCCAAATCGCACAGCAGAATCCGGGTATCAAGCACCCCCACCCCTACTCCCGTATTGGGACAAAAATAATCCACCTCCACCAAAACCCACAGAATTACGAATCTGTGCCTACTGCAAAAACCCCGGACACCTGATCTCAGTATGCAGAAAACGTATGTTTAACCGCAACAGAGACCTTGGAATTGCCCCAGCACTAGATTCGGGAAACGCCCCGGCCCCACGGACAACCGCGGACGCGTACCGTGGAACGGGCCAACCAGGAGCGCGTCCAGTAACGATAGTTCAGGACCAAGGACCACCGGAGCTAGGATTGCCACCACGCAATTAAAACCAGTGGGCGAAGCCCCATCCGTAACCATCCACTCTCCAGACTTCGAAACGACCCCGGAATTAATGATCGACACCGGCTCCGAAGTAAACCTATTAAAAATCCAAGCCCTAAAGAGAATACAGGACATCGATCCAGAGAACCAGGTATTCCTTAAAGGCATTGCAGAAGACAACGTCGCCACCCTCGGGACCATAAAGATAACCCTCTTGGGCAACGACGTCACATTCCACGTAGTCAAGGATGACTTCCCCATCAAACCTCAAGGAATACTGGGGACGGAGTTCTTAAGAGAACAAAACGCCACAATAAATTATTCCAAGAGACAGTTGGATGTCCATGGAACCACCATTCCTTTTGTAAACAAAAATCAAATTCTGCTACCCGCGAGATCAAAAAGCACCTGTTTTGTACACGTATCCAACTCCGATAAAAGGGAAGGATATTTACCGCGATTAGATTTAGGCGCAGGAATCCACGCTGGCAACGCGCTTGTTCGTAACCAGGACGGTAAGGCATACTTGCAAATCATAAACACAAATGAAACAGAGGTACCAATCACGATTCCGACTGTTGAACTGGAAGACTTTGAGGAAGTAATTACCACACGCAAACAAATGCAATCAAAAGAGACCAAAACCCCAATAAATACCACCCCTTCTCCCAACCAACCAAAAACCAAGCCCCTCTTATCAAAGGATCCGTCGATCCACTACCTCGAGGCACCGACAAAAGTGCACTCGGTCCCAATCCCTGCTCATCACTCTGAATCTCCCCCAAATTCCCACAAGTCTCTTACGACAGCATCAGAAACTGAAATTACGGAACGATCCGAAAGGGCCCCTTCAAAGATGGAAAGAGTGCTCCAGTCAATCTCCACAACACATATGAATTCAGAAGAAAAGCTCCACGTTCAAGGAATCATAGAAAAGTACCACGACCTGTTCCATCTACCCGAAGAGAAGTTGGGTCACACAAATGCCATCCAACATGGAATCCCGTCGACGGATCCAGCTCCGGTCAACACGAAACAATATCGCTTTCCCCCTATACATAAAAAGGAAATCAACAAGCAAGTACAGAAACTGCTTGAAGACGAAATTATCAAACCATCATTATCACCCTACAACTCGCCCATCTGGATTGTGTCCAAGAAACCAGGACCCAACGGGGAACCCTTGTGGCGGATGGTACTGGATTTTAGGGACCTTAATAAAAAGACCGTTCCCGACGCATATCCACTTCCAAATATTAATGAAATATTGGATCAATTAGGAGGAGCCAAATACTTTTCAGTATTTGACCTCGCCTCGGGATTCCACCAAATACCTATGAAACCCGAAGACGCGCCCAAGACGGCATTCTCCACACCTCATGGACACTATGAGTTTGTAAGGATGCCATTCGGACTCCGCAATGCACCAGCTACTTTCCAACGTCTGATGGACCACACACTTGCAGGACTCCAAGGGACGGAAATGTTCGTCTACTTGGATGACATCGTCTTATATGCAAGCTCCCTCACCGAGCATTTAATTAAATTTAAAAAACTCGCCCACCGCCTACGGGAAGCGAACCTTAAACTTCAACCTTCAAAATGTAAATTCCTACATAAAGAAGTAGCATATCTAGGACATATAATCACCGAGGAAGGCGTGAAGCCTGACCCACAGAAAATTCAAGCCGTTCAGAAATATCCATCACCTCGCTCACCAAAAGGGATTAAAGAATTTCTCGGGCTAACCGGATACTACCGAAGGTTTATCCCTGAATTTTCCAAAACTGCTCGACCATTGACCTCACTATTAAAGAAAGACATATTATTTGACTGGGGACCGTCCCAACAAATCGCCTTCGATCAATTAAAATCAGCATTGTACCAGGAACCTATTCTACAATACCCAAATTTTGAACTGGAATTCCACGTCACCACTGACGCTTCTGACTACGCAGTGGGAGGAATTTTAAGTCAGGCCGTCGCAGGGAAGGAATTACCAATTGCTTACGCCTCCCGCCTCCTGAACAAAGCGGAAACCAATTATTCCACTATAGAAAAAGAATTATTAGCCATTGTATACTGTGTCAGGCATTTCAGGCCTTATCTCTACGGAAGGAAGTTTATCCTATATACGGATCACCAACCTTTAATTTGGCTACATAAGGTAAAAGACCCAACTTCACGCCTTGTTAGGTGGCGCTTAAAATTGGCAGAATATGAATACGAGATCCGGTACCAACCAGGTAAAAGCAACAAACTTGCCGACGCCTTATCTCGTAATCCCCCTATAGTAGAGGCCTGCCCTATAAGACCACGAGAGGAAGCAGACGATGATTGGGAGGATCAGCCTCCACCTAAACGAGGCCCCGGAAGACCCCGGGTCCCCAGGGTACCAACTCACACCCGTCTAAGGGCAAGACCCACAAGGAAACAGCCTGATCGAAAGGCACGCAGAAGGACTAGCCCTCCGGAACCAATGGACGAAATTGACGAAGAAGAGAACCTAGCAGAAGAAGGGGAACAATCAGGAATCCCCTACCAGGCCAATTCGCCTCCACGACCTTCAACACCTCAAACCCAGGGTGACCATGACGTTGAGGTAGAATCCAACGCATCATACGAGTCGATTTCAGACTCGGAACTATCAATTATCGACTTGGATGAACCTCTCGTTGCTGCATACGAGGCAGACCCCGAGCGAAATATCAGAATAACGCCGTTAACTAGTCGCGACCCATTGTCCTTACGAAAAGAAACGCTCGTCTTCTTCCTAAGTGCTGACGGAAAGGCTTGCGATGACGGAGCTAAGCAGCTGGACGAAATGGGAATGTTACCGGAAACAGGTGAATTAACACTGGGCAGAGCCCACGTAACATACAATCGAGGACAAATTCTAGTAGGGTTAGTTATTAAAGACACACACGATACGCCTTTAATAATGACAACGTGGAATGAGGCCCTCTCCTCCCTTAAAGACGTGGTACGAGAGCTCATAGTACACTCGATCAGTATAGCCAAGACAGCCAATATCGACCAATTAGACTGGCAGGACATCATCATGGACGTCCTTGAGGTCCTCAACGACGAAGAGATCGACGTTACCATTTGCCTACAGCTTGTCCGAATCCCCGAGGAATCGGAACGGACGAATATAATTACCGAGAACCATGCATCCGCTGTAGCCGGACATAAAGGCGTAACTAAAACCTATCACCGTATACGATATCATTACTTCTGGAAAGGTATGAAGAAAGCTGTGGAAGATTTCATTCGAAGCTGCCCGGAATGCCAAAGGAAGAAACTTGTACGCGTAAAAACCCGGCAGCCTATGATCCTCACCGACACACCGGGACGCGCCTTCGATAAAATCGCTTTAGATATTGTAGGACCTTTACCCACTACAAGAGAAGGCAACACCTACATATTGACCATGCAGGACTTATTAACTAAGTACTTTGTATGTGAACCCCTAAAACAAGCCACGTCGATAAAAATTGCGGACGCATTTATAAGGAAATTCATTTGTCAATTCGGTGCCCCTAAAGCCATCCTCACCGACCAAGGAGCAAACTTTACCGGCAATTTCATGAAAGCAGTAGCCCGTAGGTTTAAAATCCAACAATTCAGAACCACAGCCTTTCACCCACAGACTAACGGTTCCTTAGAGCGATCGCACCTTGTTTTAACAGAGTACTTGAAAATGTTTATTGATAAATACAGCGACTGGGACGAGTGGACAGACTTAGCCGCGTTTTCTTATAATACTAGTGTCCACGAAGGCACTGGTTATACCCCCTACGAACTAATATTCGGGAAAATAGCTCGGATACCCAGCCGAACTCCGATGGTCGAAGACTTCGAGAATGAAACGTACAATCATTATCTTGCAAAATTGAGTACGAGGGTACAAGAATTACAAACCGCCGCAGCTAAGAGATTAGACCAATCAAAACTTAGGTACAAAAAATACTATGATCGCCACATAAACAAAGAGACCTTCAAACCCGGAGACTTAGTTTACGTTCTAGTAGAACCGCGAAAAGGAAAATTCAGCGATCAGTACTCTGGCCCGCACACGATATTAGAAGTAATCCCTTCACAAAACCTAAAAATATCCTGGAAGGGCAAAACGAAAATAATTCACGCGAACAAAGCGCGCCTTGGTCGCCAGCGCGAGAGTCCCGGTTGACCCTTTAAGAATCAAAGACTTCAACAAGTTTATTCCTAGGTTTACATCATTATCTATATCGACGTCACCATGCCATCCCCACAAGGCACAGTGGCTCCTTCCAAAAGGAGAACTAAGGGAGGAGGCCGATCCAGGCGCCTGTCGAGGATGCGATGGCTTCGACGGGAGTATCAGAAGGCTGGAAGAAGCCTATCACCCCTTCTCCCGCGGGTCGTCTCCGTCGAGATCCGCAGGGAGGCAACGCCAGCAGTCCCAGAGACTCCACCACCGACTCCACAGGACACGGAGGCCCCACAGGGAAGCAGCTGTTCGCCATGGCTCCCCAAAATTATGGCGACTTACAGCCTGCAGGAGTCCACGGAGGAACCCAGCGTGGTCACCACCGAGGACTTTCTCCCACCAACGCCGCTGCACCTGGAGGGGTTCCAGGAAGCTCTGCCGCCACCACCTCCCCCATACGAATGGATGGAAGAAGGAGCACTCTCCTATCCTCCTCCTCCCCCATACCAATCTCCTCCCCAGCATCTTACATCCATAGTCCCTTCCACAACTCCACCCAACCCCGGAGTGGTGGAATTCTTAGACACGGGGTCAGCCACCAAGGTACCATACCATGAAGAACTGACGCCCGAGTATCTAAGATGGTTAGATGGCCTGCGTAAAAGCGGCTACGACCCCACCTTCTTCCTGGAGGAACCCAACCCCTTTCCCGACCTTTACTCCATGTTCCACTTGTAAATAGTTCCTAAACCTTCCTCCCAACCCTTTCTTGTAAATAGCATCCTTGTATATAATTCCTTTATCCAAAGATTTTGTTTATTCCATTCCATTGACACCAAAGATTTTCGTTTATTTTACCCCAAGGATCTCTTTTATTTTCCCATTTTTTGCACCAAAGATTTCGTTTATTTCATTTCGTTTTTCCTAAGGATTTCTTTTATTTTTCTTATTCTGACGCAAAACACCACGTTTGTTTATTTTCCACCATACTCATTGATCTTCTTTCCCATTAACGGTGATGTTTTATTTTCATATTTTCATGCAACTTCAGCAAATTATTTTATTTTCTCCGTATTCCAAACATATATTTTGTTTTCTTATCCACTTTCTTTATTCTATAAACACCCAATCAAGAGCGTGCTCAATCCAGTCAACCCCGCTCTTTAATGTTAAGAAATGCACGCATTTCTTCATATAAGGGGGGAGGTGTGACGTCCCTATAATTTTCGCCCAACCCTAACTAACTTACTCCTTATATGACCTACCCAAGAACCTACTACTATCTATGAACCACAACTCTTAACCCTTTACAAATCATCAGATCTTGGACGATGTACCTTAGCGGTCCCCATCTCCAGCTGATTCCCCTTCCCCTCTTCGCCTTAGAGGCATGACTCCCTCCTCAATTACGAATTGCAACAAGCCCTCGCCCCAACCTTTCTAAATCAAAATCTCTTCCCTCCCCCTCTCTACCAATGAAACCACAAAAGTCCACCCAACGGATTGAGTGCCCCTTTTCTAAATCTCATTGTTTCACAGCCTAATTATAGATCAACCTTTGATTCTTACAAAAACCCCAGAGTTATTACGACACATACTTTAAGGATGACTCATCACGCCTACCGCAAATTCCACGCATACTTTGGGCATGAGTCATCACGCATACCTCAAATTCCCCGCATACCTCACATTCCATCAGTTTGTATAAATACCGGTGCCGCGTGGCCCACGTATCACTATTCTTTAGTATCTTCACGCATCAGTATTATTCCGTGCTACAGCCAAGTCGCGACCATTACTCTATGGTTTTCTTTATTAGTTATATTCTTACCTTTCAATTCAGTGTACATCAACCAGCGTCTACATCACTGTAAGCGTTTCTATTTCTTTTATTTTATAATATTGTTAATGCTTTTGTTTATTACATTTCATTGCTACGTTATTTCTTCGTGTTAATCTCTTTGCTTATCGCTTTATATATATATAGTTAGTTTGCATTTATATTTTGCTTAAGCTTTAGCCTCTTATTATTATATTGCTATCTTTATCACATAATCTATTATTGTTTAATTCCATTGCTTCGCACCTTTTGCTATTTTTGCCTAACGTTAATTACCTATCATTTACCTTTATATAAATGTTATGTGCCTATGCTAAATGTCCAACGCATAATTATAAGGTGTTTATTGCTATCTGTTACGTGTTCCAATAAATAACGCTTTCGCTTTTATCTTTAAACCGTCAATTCTCGCTATTTCGCCTCGAATACCTGGAACCATTACGCGCAACGACTACAGCTGATCGGTCTCCGCAAGCGCCGGGAGTTCTTGCCCGTGTTTACTAACGTTCTTCCATATAGAGTCCCGCATGGGTATTCCCAAACCAATAGTAAAAACCCTACTATTTACGCCTTTTTCATACGATGCAGCTAGTAAGCCAATTATAGAGCCATAAGTCAAAGCCTGTACTCTCACGTGCGTCACTCGGGTGTACGATCACCATTCAGCCTTCCCTGGTCGATACGAGTCACGAAGCATAGCCTTCATAAAGAAGCAGGTCTTCTTACGAAGCAAAGTCTTCGAGCTCTCCTACAAGTCGCGAAGCATAGCCTTCATAAAGAAGCAGGTCTTCTTACGAAGCAAAGTCTTCGAGCTCTCCTACCTCTCCACGAGTCGCGAAGCGTAGCCTTCATTAGGCCCCTTTACACGGTCGGTCTTGCGCGCGGTCCGGCCCGCGGGCCAGACCGCCACACGCCGCGCGGCCCGTAAAAGTACGTGAAGCCGGATCGTGGCGCTCCTTCGCGCGGGCCAGAAGGTCGTACCCGTCACTACTTAGAGACAACGAGTTCGGGCTCCCATTTCTACGTCGACTCCACATGCTTTTTACACGATCCACCGCAGTGGTGTATTGTGTACTACTTGTTCGATGTGTATCATCGATTTGCGAAACGCACAATTGAAGGAAGTTAAACCAGAAATAACAGTTTACAATAACAATTAACAGTAACAATTAAAAATAACAATTAACAATCACAATTAACACAAACAATTAACAATACCAAGTAACGGTAATAATTTATGATAACAACTAAAAGTAACAATTAACAGAAATAATTAAAAGTAACAATTAACAGTAATAAATTAACAGTAAATAATATGGAAAAACAGTAAAAATGCGTGCGCGGTACGTGTTGTCTGATAACCGGTTCGAGACCAAGTGTCCGCTCCGTGAATTTTCGCCGGTTAAAAAGGAAAGACTAGACAGAGTTAGAGATAGCGAATAAAAGAAGATAGCAGAAAGATGAAGTAGGAAAAAAGAGGGAAAAAGCATAGAGAGGGTGAAAAGAAAGCGTGGGATAAGAAAGCTGTCCCCCGGTTTGCAAAGGCCTGGTCGCCAAATATTCCTGACGCTGACCAGGCCTGTGCGAACCCTTGACTCCAGGTACATGGAAGCAGAAGCGGTAGGAACAGGTAGGTACTTATAAAGGAGTAAAAGTGAAAGTTAGAAACAGCTGAAGAGACAGAAAAAATAAATATGGCAAAGACGTAGTTTAGTATGAAAATTGTACCTACTTTTGTGTATCCATCACTCTATTCGGATAGCTAATGGACGAAGTTTATAACCATGCAAACAAATATGTCGTTTTTATAATCGAGCGATAAGGGATCCGTTTGTAATTTGAAGGGAGGACGGCGCAGGCGGGACCCCGCGTGCGCAAACGTACTGGCGTTTCTGGCGATATCAGGTGTTTCTGAAAATATACTAGCAGTGGATTGCTGTTTAAGTTAACCAAACGCTGCGCAAATAATCTTTTACCCTTTCTTAAGGAGTCACTCTACCTTGACGGCCTGTACAGGAGCGTGATATTTGGGATTTTTTTCAGAGAAACCCACAAATTATATTAATTGAAAACTTTATGCATATATTTGTACATATTTTGGCAGCATTTAAAAAAAATTTAAGCAGAGGCTTGGCTGACAGTGCGGAAATCATGAGGCGCGCGACGAGCCTGGTTTCAAGTGCCGTTTTTTCCTTTTCGTATAATATTTAAATAGGTACAAAAATTAGTCCATTAGTACGTTTATTACAGTTACTTTCCTTATATTTATTCTCTTTTTATTAGGTTCTTTGCTCGTTCTGGTCATCGTTCGGACCACGGAATGCCTACACCTTTTATAATTTGTATTGTTTGTGTAAAAGTAGTCTGATTTGCATGATATTTGTGATCATTTTAATTGGGAGAACGCCAGGAATCCACTAGTGTTACTTTCATATCGATACGACGAAGAATAAAGAATTTCTTAATACGCTGTAATGAATATTTCACCCTCGACTGTGTGTCGCCGACCTCGATTCGCTGCGGTCGGCCAAGGATTCATAATACCTGTTTCAGAAAAACTGTATACTTTATTCTTTATCGTATCGATATGGAAGTGATACCGATGGATTCTTTACGTTTTTCAAATGAAAATTATACCAAATTTCATGTAAATCGGACTATTTTTAACGAAGTTATGGAAATCAATTTATTATGAAGATTCCTTAATTACAATCCGATTTGTGTCGTTTTTGGACATTTTTCATTGGAAAAACATAAGGAAACGATCTACGTCACTTTCGCCAAGATCCGGTGCGAAATGTAGAATTTTCGATTCGCCACGACTTAGGGGGCAACATTTTACGGCCTCCCCTGGTCACGAGGGTGCAAGTCCTTGAAACCCATCGAGGCACGGGTTATCGACGGCGTTGCCTCTGGAGTCTTGGATGCCAGGCTCGTCGCGCGCCTCAGGATTTCTGCACTGTCGGAAATCCTGAGGCGCGCGACGAGCCTAGTTTCAAGTGCCGTCTTGTCCTTTTCTAACTACCTCTTCTGTCTCTTACGTAAATTCTTCTGGAGTGTAGGTTGGACCGCGGGCAGGACCGTGGTGCTTTCTGGCGCGCGTGCAGGAGTGTGGTGCTTTCTGACGCGCCACGCAAGAGCGTGGGTGAAAAATATGACCTGCATCACGCGCCATCAGAAGACTACTCCCTTTCTTCAAAACATCTTGAACCATTACACCTCTTCATCATTTCTCTTACATATAACATCACTTGCATACCCATGTGTATTTATTGTCTATTAATATTAGTTTTTATATTAAAACAACCAGTGACATGGTAATTATTGCCGTTGATAGTAATAATTATGATCGTCACAACAGGTAATGTGTTAAATGCAATTTCATTTGCGATCGCATTATCGGGGAAACACTTGGACATTTTTTAAAGTACCCTTGTAAAATTTTACAGTCGTTATAACTGAGTCGTAAACCATTTCCACAATTTATAGCACCTTCAGGTCAACCAAATGTAGCTTCCAAAAAACAGATGTTTCAGTGTACCCTACAGTAACAACATTTATGATATCGTCTATATGCCAGGCATATCGAGGAATTTGTATACTTTTCGCGAACGTATATCGCGATCGTTTCGCAGATCGATGATATACATCGAACAAGTAGTACACAATACACCACTGCGGTGGATCGTGTAAAAAGCATGTGGAGTCGACGTAGAAATGGGAGCCCGAACTCGCTGTCTCTAAGTAGTGACGGGTACGACCTTCTGGACCGCGCGAAGGAGCGCCACGATCCGGCTTCACGTACTTTTGCGGGCCGCGCGGCGTGTGGCGGTCCGGCCCGCGGGCCGGACCGCGCGCAAGACCGACCGTGTAAAGGGGCCTATTAAGAAGCAGGTCTTCTTACGAAGCAAAGTCTTCGAGCTCTCCTAAAAGTCGCGAAGCATAGCCTTCATAAAGAAGCAGGTCTTCTTACGAAGCAGAGTCTTCGAGCTCTCCTACACATATCCGCAAGTTCGGAACCATAGCCTTCATAAAGAAGCAGGTCTTCTTACGAAGCAAGGTCCGCACGCAACCTCCCTACCCCATATATGTCACGATCCAAGTCCCGCCACCCAGGACGTGACACCTCCATCAAAATAACTCATCAAAATCCAAAAAAATCGAATTTAGTTTAAACCCTCTAAATCACAATTTGACTAAAAATGTATATAAAATCTGATCTATAGGTGTTTATTTCATCTAAATTTATTCAAATTTAGCTCCTCCATCAAAAAAACTCATAAAAATCCAAAAAAATCGAATTTAGTTTACAACCTCTAAATCACAATTTGACTAAAAATTTATATAAAATCCGAACTATAGGTGTTTATTTCATCTCAATTTATTCAAATTTAGCTCCTCCATCAAAAAAACTCATAAAAATCCAAAAAAATCGAATTTAGTTTAAAACTTCTAAATCACAATTTGACTAAAAATTAAATAAAATCCGATCTATAGGTGTTTATTTCATCTAAATTTATTCAAATTTAGCTCCTCCATCAAAAAAACTCATCAAAATCCAAAAAAAATCGAATTTAGTTTAAACCCTCTAAATCACAATTTGACTAAAAATGTATATAAAATCTGAACTATAGGTGTTTATTTTATCTAAATTTATTCAAATTTAGCTCCTCCATCAAAATAACTCATCAAAATCCAAAAAAATCGAATTTAGTTTAAAACCTCCAAATCACAATTTGACTAAAAATTAAATAAAATCCGAACTATAGGTGTTTATTTCATCTCAATTTATTCAAATTTAGCTCCTCCATCAAAATAACTCATCAAAATCCAAAAAAATCGAATTTAGTTTAAAACCTCCAAATCACAATTTGACTAAAAATTAAATAAAATCCGAACTATAGGTGTTTATTTCATATCAATTTATTCAAATTTAGCTCCTCCATCAAAAAAACTCATCAAAATCCAAAAAAATCGATTTTAGTTTACAACCTCTAAATCACAATTTGACTAAAAATTTATATAAAATCCGAACTATAGGTGTTTATTTCATCTCAATTTATTCAAATTTAGCTCCTCCATCAAAAAAACTCATCAAAATCCAAAAAAATCGAATTTAGTTTAAAACCTCCAAATCACAATTTGACTAAAAATTAAATAAAATCCGAACTATAGGTGTTTATTTCAACTCAATTTATTCAAATTTAGCTCCTCCATCAAAAAAACTCATCAAAATCCAAAAAAATCGAATTTAGTTTAAAACCTCCAAATCACAATTTGACTAAAAATTTATATAAAATCCGAACTATAGGTGTTTATTTCAACTCAATTTATTCAAATTTAGCTCCTCCATCAAAAAAACTCATCAAAATCCAAAAAAATCGAATTTAGTTTAAAACTTCTAAATCACAATTTGACTAAAAATTAAATAAAATCCGATCTATAGGTGTTTATTTCATCTAAATTTATTCAAATTTAGCTCCTCCATCAAAAAAACTCATCAAAATCCAAAAAAATCGAATTTAGTTTACAACCTCTAAATCACAATTTGACTAAAAATTTATATAAAATCCGAACTATAGGTGTTTATTTTATCTAAATTTATTCAAATTTCGCTCCTCCATCAAAATAACTCATCAAAATCCAAAAAAATCGAATTTAGTTTAAACCCTCTAAATCACAATTTGACTAAAAATGTATATAAAATCTGATCTATAGGTGTTTATTTCATCTAAATTTATTCAAATTTAGCTCCTCCATCAAAATAACTCATCAAAATCACAAAAAAATCGAATTTAGTTTAAAACCTCCAAATCACAGTTTGACTAAAAATTAAATAAAATCCGATCTATAGGTGTTTATTTCATCTAAATTTATTCAAATTTAGCTCCTCCATCAAAAAAACTCATAAAATCCAAAAAAATCGAATTTAGTTTACAACCTCTAAATCACAATTTGACTAAAAATTTATATAAAATCCGAACTATAGGTGTTTATTTCATCTCAATTTATTCAAATTTAGCTCCTCCATCAAAAAAACTCATCAAAATCCAAAAAAATCGAATTTAGTTTAAACCCTCTAAATCACAATTTGACTAAAAATGTATATAAAATCTGAACTATAGGTGTTTATTTTATCTAAATTTATTCAAATTTAGCTCCTCCATCAAAACAACTCATCAAAATCCAAAAAAATCGAATTTAGTTTAAACCCTCTAAATCACAATTTGACTAAAAATGTATATAAAATCTGAACTATAGGTGTTTATTTTATCTAAATTTATTCAAATTTAGCTCCTCCATCAAAATAACTCATCAAAATCCAAAAAAATCGAATTTAGTTTAAAACCTCCAAATCACAATTTGACTAAAAATTAAATAAAATCCGAACTATAGGTGTTTATTTCAACTCAATTTATTCAAATTTAGCTCCTCCATCAAAAAAACTCATCAAAATCCAAAAAAATCGAATTTAGTTTAAAACTTCTAAATCACAATTTGACTAAAAATTAAATAAAATCCGATCTATAGGTGTTTATTTCATCTAAATTTATTCAAATTTAGCTCCTCCATAAAAAAACTCATCAAAATCCAAAAAAATCGAATTTAGTTTACAACCTCTAAATCACAATTTGACTAAAAATTTGTATAAAATCCGAACTATAGGTGTTTATTTTATCTAAATTTATTCAAATTTAACTCCTCCATCAAAATAACTCATAAAAATCCAAAAAAATCGAATTTAGTTTAAAACTTCTAAATCACAATTTGACTAAAAATTAAATAAAATCCGATCTATAGGTGTTTATTTTATCTAAATTTATTCAAATTTAGCTCCTCCATCAAAATAACTCATCAAAATCCAAAAAAATCGAATTTAGTTTAAAACCTCCAAATCACAATTTGACTAAAAATTAAATAAAATCCGAACTATAGGTGTTTATTTCATATCAATTTATTCAAATTTAGCTCCTCCATCAAAAAAACTCATCAAAATCCAAAAAAATCGATTTTAGTTTACAACCTCTAAATCACAATTTGACTAAAAATTTATATAAAATCCGAACTATAGGTGTTTATTTCATCTCAATTTATTCAAATTTAGCTCCTCCATCAAAAAAACTCATCAAAATCCAAAAAAATCGAATTTAGTTTAAAACCTCCAAATCACAATTTGACTAAAAATTAAATAAAATCCGAACTATAGGTGTTTATTTCAACTCAATTTATTCAAATTTAGCTCCTCCATCAAAAAAACTCATCAAAATCCAAAAAAATCGAATTTAGTTTAAAACTTCTAAATCACAATTTGACTAAAAATTAAATAAAATCCGATCTATAGGTGTTTATTTTATCTAAATTTATTCAAATTTAGCTCCTCCATCAAAATAACTCATCAAAATCCAAAAAAATCGAATTTAGTTTAAACCCTCTAAATCACAATTTGACTAAAAATGTATATAAAATCTGATCTATAGGTGTTTATTTCATCTAAATTTATTCAAATTTAGCTCCTCCATCAAAATAACTCATCAAAATCCAATAAAATCGAATTTAGTTTAAAACCTCCAAATCACAATTTGACTAAAAATTAAATAAAATCCGATCTATAGGTGTTTATTTCATCTAAATTTATTCAAATTTAGCTCCTCCATCAAAAAAACTCATAAAATCCAAAAAAATCGAATTTAGTTTACAACCTCTAAATCACAATTTGACTAAAAATTTATATAAAATCCGAACTATAGGTGTTTATTTCATCTCAATTTATTCAAATTTAGCTCCTCCATCAAAAAAACTCATCAAAATCCAAAAAAATCGAATTTAGTTTAAACCCTCTAAATCACAATTTGACTAAAAATGTATATAAAATCTGAACTATAGGTGTTTATTTTATCTAAATTTATTCAAATTTAGCTCCTCCATCAAAACAACTCATCAAAATCCAAAAAAATCGAATTTAGTTTAAACCCTCTAAATCACAATTTGACTAAAAATGTATATAAAATCTGAACTATAGGTGTTTATTTTATCTAAATTTATTCAAATTTAGCTCCTCCATCAAAATAACTCATCAAAATCCAAAAAAATCGAATTTAGTTTAAAACCTCCAAATCACAATTTGACTAAAAATTAAATAAAATCCGAACTATAGGTGTTTATTTCAACTCAATTTATTCAAATTTAGCTCCTCCATCAAAATAACTCATCAAAATCCAAAAAAATCGAATTTAGTTTAAAACCTCCAAATCACAATTTGACTAAAAATTAAATAAAATCCGATCTATAGGTGTTTATTTCATCTAAATTTATTCAAATGTAGCTCCTCCATAAAAAAAACTCATGAAATCCAAAAAAATCGAATTTAGTTTACAACCTCTAAATCACAATTTGACTAAAAATTTGTATAAAATCCGAACTATAGGTGTTTATTTTATCTAAATTTATTCAAATTTAACTCCTCCATCAAAATAACTCATAAAAATCCAAAAAAATCGAATTTAGTTTAAAACTTCTAAATCACAATTTGACTAAAAATTAAATAAAATCCGATCTATAGGTGTTTATTTCATCTAAATTTATTCAAATTTAGCTCCTCCATCAAAAAAACTCATCAAAATCCAAAAAAATCGAATTTAGTTTAAACCCTCTAAATCACAATTTGACTAAAAATGTATATAAAATCTGAACTATAGGTGTTTATTTTATCTAAATTTATTCAAATTTAGCTCCTCCATCAAAATAACTCATCAAAATCCAAAAAAATCGAATTTAGTTTAAAACCTCCAAATCACAATTTGACTAAAAATTAAATAAAATCCGAACTATAGGTGTTTATTTCATATCAATTTATTAAAATTTAGCTCCTCCATCAAAAAAACTCATCAAAATCCAAAAAAATCGAATTTAGTTTAAAACTTCTAAATCACAATTTGACTAAAAATTTATATAAAATCCGAACTATAGGTGTTTATTTCATCTCAATTTATTCAAATTTAGCTCCTCCATCAAAAAAACTCATCAAAATCCAAAAAAATCGAATTTAGTTTAAAACTTCTAAATCACAATTTGACTAAAAATTAAATAAAATCCGATCTATAGGTGTTTATTTCATCTAAATTTATTCAAATTTAGCTCCTCCATAAAAAAAACTCATCAAAATCCAAAAAAAATCAATTTTAGTTTACAACCTCTAAATCACAATTTGACTAAAAATTTATATAAAATCCGAACTATAGGTGTTTATTTCATCTCAATTTATTCAAATTTAGCTCCTCCATCAAAAAAACTCATCAAAATCCAAAAAAATCGAATTTAGTTTAAAACTTCTAAATCACAATTTGACTAAAAATTAAATAAAATCCGATCTATAGGTGTTTATTTCATCTAAATTTATTCAAATTTAGCCCCTCCATCAAAAAAACTCATAAAAATCCAAAAAAATCGAATTTAGTTTACAACCTCTAAATCACAATTTGACTAAAAATTTATATAAAATCCGAACTATAGGTGTTTATTTCATCTCAATTTATTCAAATTTAGCTCCTCCATCAAAAAAACTCATCAAAATCCAAAAAAATCGAATTTAGTTTAAACCCTCTAAATCACAATTTGACTAAAAATGTATATAAAATCTGAACTATAGGTGTTTATTTTATCAATTTATTCAAATTTAGCTCCTCCATCAAAATAACTCATCAAAATCCAAAAAAATCGAATTTAGTTTAAAACCTCCAAATCACAATTTGACTAAAAATTAAATAAAATCCGAACTATAGGTGTTTATTTCATATCAATTTATTCAAATTTAGCTCCTCCATCAAAAAAACTCATCAAAATCCAAAAAAATCGATTTTAGTTTACAACCTCTAAATCACAATTTGACTAAAAATTTATATAAAATCCGAACTATAGGTGTTTATTTCATCTCAATTTATTCAAATTTAGCTCCTCCATCAAAAAAACTCATCAAAATCCAAAAAAATCGAATTTAGTTTAAAACCTCCAAATCACAATTTGACTAAAAATTAAATAAAATCCGAACTATAGGTGTTTATTTCAACTCAATTTATTCAAATTTAGCTCCTCCATCAAAAAAACTCATCAAAATCCAAAAAAATCGAATTTAGTTTAAAACTTCTAAATCACAATTTGACTAAAAATTAAATAAAATCCGATCTATAGGTGTTTATTTCATCTAAATTTATTCAAATTTAGCTCCTCCATCAAAAAAACTCATCAAAATCCAAAAAAATCGAATTTAGTTTACAACCTCTAAATCACAATTTGACTAAAAATTTATATAAAATCCGAACTATAGGTGTTTATTTTATCTAAATTTATTCAAATTTAGCTCCTCCATCAAAATAACTCATCAAAATCCAAAAAAATCGAATTTAGTTTAAACCCTCTAAATCACAATTTGACTAAAAATGTATATAAAATCTGATCTATAGGTGTTTATTTCATATAAATTTATTCAAATTTAGCTCCTCCATCAAAAAAACTCATAAAAATCCAAAAAAATCGAATTTAGTTTACAACCTCTAAATCACAATTTGACTAAAAATTTATATAAAATCCGAACTATAGGTGTTTATTTCATCTCAATTTATTCAAATTTAGCTCCTCCATCAAAAAAACTCATAAAAATCCAAAAAAATCGAATTTAGTTTAAAACTTCTAAATCACAATTTGACTAAAAATTAAATAAAATCCGATCTATAGGTGTTTATTTCATCTAAATTTATTCAAATTTAGCTCCTCCATCAAAAAAACTCATCAAAATCCAAAAAAATCGAATTTAGTTTAAAACTTCTAAATCACAATTTGACTAAAAATTAAATAAAATCCGATCTATAGGTGTTTATTTCATCTAAATTTATTCAAATTTAGCTCCTCCATCAAAAAAACTCATAAAATCCAAAAAAATCGAATTTAGTTTACAACCTCTAAATCACAATTTGACTAAAAATTTATATAAAATCCGAACTATAGGTGTTTATTTCATCTCAATTTATTCAAATTTAGCTCCTCCATCAAAAAAACTCATCAAAATCCAAAAAAATCGAATTTAGTTT
Source organism: Andrena minutula (assembly GCA_929113495.1). Taxonomy (NCBI): domain Eukaryota; kingdom Metazoa; phylum Arthropoda; class Insecta; order Hymenoptera; family Andrenidae; genus Andrena; species Andrena minutula. Next base: position 68,830 of record CAKMYJ010000199.1, read on the forward strand.
AAACCCTCTAAATCACAATTTGACTAAAAATGTATATAAAATCTGAACTATAGGTGTTTATTTTATCTAAATTTATTCAAATTTAGCTCCTCCATCAAAACAACTCATCAAAATCCAAAAAAATCGAATTTAGTTTAAACCCTCTAAATCACAATTTGACTAAAAATGTATATAAAATCTGAACTATAGGTGTTTATTTTATCTAAATTTATTCAAATTTAGCTCCTCCATCAAAATAACTCATCAAAATCCAAAAAAATCGAATTTAGTTTAAAACCTCCAAATCACAATTTGACTAAAAATTAAATAAAATCCGAACTATAGGTGTTTATTTCAACTCAATTTATTCAAATTTAGCTCCTCCATCAAAAAAACTCATCAAAATCCAAAAAAATCGAATTTAGTTTAAAACTTCTAAATCACAATTTGACTAAAAATTAAATAAAATCCGATCTATAGGTGTTTATTTCATCTCAATTTATTCAAATTTAGCTCCTCCATCAAAAAAACTCATCAAAATCCAAAAAAATCGAATTTAGTTTACAACCTCTAAATCACAATTTGACTAAAAATTTATATAAAATCCGAACTATAGGTGTTTATTTTATCTAAATTTATTCAAATTTAACTCCTCCATCAAAATAACTCATAAAAATCCAAAAAAATCGAATTTAGTTTAAAACTTCTAAATCACAATTTGACTAAAAATTAAATAAAATCCGATCTATAGGTGTTTATTTCATCTAAATTTATTCAAATTTAGCTCCTCCATCAAAAAAACTCATCAAAATCCAAAAAAATCGAATTTAGTTTAAACCCTCTAAATCACAATTTGACTAAAAATGTATATAAAATCTGAACTATAGGTGTTTATTTTATCTAAATTTATTCAAATTTAGCTCCTCCATCAAAATAACTCATCAAAATCCAAAAAAATCGAATTTAGTTTAAAACCTCCAAATCACAATTTGACTAAAAATTAAATAAAATCCGAACTATAGGTGTTTATTTCATATCAATTTATTAAAATTTAGCTCCTCCATCAAAAAAACTCATCAAAATCCAAAAAAATCGAATTTAGTTTAAAACTTCTAAATCACAATTTGACTAAAAATTAAATAAAATCCGATCTATAGGTGTTTATTTCATCTAAATTTATTCAAATTTAGCTCATCCATCAAAAAAACTCATAAAAATCCAAAAAAATCGAATTTAGTTTACAACCTCTAAATCACAATTTGACTAAAAATTTATATAAAATCCGAACTATAGGTGTTTATTTCATCTCAATTTATTCAAATTTAGCTCCTCCATCAAAAAAACTCATCAAAATCCAAAAAAATCGAATTTAGTTTAAACCCTCTAAATCACAATTTGACTAAAAATGTATATAAAATCTGAACTATAGGTGTTTATTTTATCTAAATTTATTCAAATTTAGCTCCTCCATCAAAACAACTCATGAAAATCCAAAAAAATCGAATTTAGTTTACAACCTCTAAATCACAATTTGACTAAAAATTTATATAAAATCCGAACTATAGGTGTTTATTTCATCTCAATTTATTCAAATTTAGCTCCTCCATCAAAAAAACTCATCAAAATCCAAAAAAATCGAATTTAGTTTAAACCCTCTAAATCACAATTTGACTAAAAATGTATATAAAATCTGAACTATAGGTGTTTATTTTATCTAAATTTATTCAAATTTAGCTCCTCCGTCAAAACAACTCATCAAAATCCAAAAAAATCGAATTTAGTTTAAACCCTCTAAATCACAATTTGACTAAAAATGTATATAAAATCTGAACTATAGGTGTTTATTTTATCTAAATTTATTCAAATTTAGCTCCTCCATCAAAATAACTCATCAAAATCCAAAAAAATCGAATTTAGTTTAAAACCTCCAAATCACAATTTGACTAAAAATTAAATAAAATCCGAACTATAGGTGTTTATTTCAACTCAATTTATTCAAATTTAGCTTCTCCATCAAAAAAACTCATCAAAATCCAAAAAAATCGAATTTAGTTTAAAACTTCTAAATCACAATTTGACTAAAAATTAAATAAAATCCGATCTATAGGTGTTTATTTCATCTAAATTTATTCAAATTTAGCTCCTCCATCAAAAAAACTCATCAAAATCCAAAAAAATCGAATTTAGTTTACAACCTCTAAATCACAATTTGACTAAAAATTTATATAAAATCCGAACTATAGGTGTTTATTTTATCTAAATTTATTCAAATTTAGCTCCTCCATCAAAATAACTCATCAAAATCCAAAAAAATCGAATTTAGTTTAAACCCTCTAAATCACAATTTGACTAAAAATGTATATAAAATCTGATCTATAGGTGTTTATTTCATCTAAATTTATTCAAATTTAGCTCCTCCATCAAAAAAACTCATAAAAATCCAAAAAAATCGAATTTAGTTTACAACCTCTAAATCACAATTTGACTAAAAATTTATATAAAATCCGAACTATAGGTGTTTATTTCATCTCAATTTATTCAAATTTAGCTTCTCCATCAAAAAAACTCATAAAAATCCAAAAAAATCGAATTTAGTTTAAAACTTCTAAATCACAATTTGACTAAAAATGTATATAAAATCTGATCTATAGGTGTTTATTTCATCTAAATTTATTCAAATTTAGCTCCTCCATCAAAATAACTCATCAAAATCCAAAAAAATCGAATTTAGTTTAAAACCTCCAAATCACAATTTGACTAAAAATTAAATAAAATCCGAACTATAGGTGTTTATTTCAACTCAATTTATTCAAATTTAGCTCCTCCATCAAAAAAACTCATCAAAATCCAAAAAAATCGAATTTAGTTTACAACCTCCAAATCACAATTTGACTAAAAATTTATATAAAATCCGAACTATAGGTGTTTATTTCATCTCAATTTATTCAAATTTAGCTCCTCCATCAAAAAAACTCATCAAAATCCAAAAAAATCGAATTTAGTTTAAAACTTCTAAATCACAATTTGACTAAAAATTAAATAAAATCCGATCTATAGGTGTTTATTTCATCTAAATTTATTCAAATTTAGCTCCTCCATCAAAATAACTCATCAAAATCCAAAAAAATCGAATTTAGTTTAAAACCTCCAAATCACAATTTGACTAAAAATTAAATAAAATCCGAACTATAGGTGTTTATTTCATATCAATTTATTAAAATTTAGCTCCTCCATCAAAAAAACTCATCAAAATCCAAAAAAATCGATTTTAGTTTACAACCTCTAAATCACAATTTGACTAAAAATTTATATAAAATCCGAACTATAGGTGTTTATTTCATCTCAATTTATTCAAATTTAGCTCCTCCATCAAAAAAACTCATCAAAATCCAAAAAAATCGAATTTAGTTTAAAACTTCTAAATCACAATTTGACTAAAAATTAAATAAAATCCGATCTATAGGTGTTTATTTCATCTAAATTTATTCAAATTTAGCTCCTCCATAAAAAAAACTCATCAAAATCCAAAAAAATCAATTTTAGTTTACAACCTCTAAATCACAATTTGACTAAAAATTTATATAAAATCCGAACTATAGGTGTTTATTTCATCTCAATTTATTCAAATTTAGCTCCTCCATCAAAAAAACTCATCAAAATCCAAAAAAATCGAATTTAGTTTAAAACTTCTAAATCACAATTTGACTAAAAATTAAATAAAATCCGATCTATAGGTGTTTATTTCATCTAAATTTATTCAAATTTAGCTCCTCCATCAAAAAAACTCATAAAAATCCAAAAAAATCGAATTTAGTTTACAACCTCTAAATCACAATTTGACTAAAAATTTATATAAAATCCGAACTATAGGTGTTTATTTCATCTCAATTTATTCAAATTTAGCTCCTCCATCAAAAAAACTCATCAAAATCCAAAAAAATCGAATTTAGTTTAAACCCTCTAAATCACAATTTGACTAAAAATGTATATAAAATCTGAACTATAGGTGTTTATTTTATCTAAATTTATTCAAATTTAGCTCCTCCATCAAAACAACTCATCAAAATCCAAAAAAATCGAATTTAGTTTAAACCCTCTAAATCACAATTTGACTAAAAATGTATATAAAATCTGAACTATAGGTGTTTATTTTATCTAAATTTATTCAAATTTAGCTCCTCCATCAAAATAACTCATCAAAATCCAAAAAAATCGAATTTAGTTTAAAACCTCCAAATCACAATTTGACTAAAAATTAAATAAAATCCGAACTATAGGTGTTTATTTCAACTCAATTTATTCAAATTTAGCTCCTCCATCAAAAAAACTCATCAAAATCCAAAAAAATCGAATTTAGTTTAAAACTTCTAAATCACAATTTGACTAAAAATTAAATAAAATCCGATCTATAGGTGTTTATTTCATCTAAATTTATTCAAATTTAGCTCCTCCATCAAAAAAACTCATAAAAATCCAAAAAAATCGAATTTAGTTTACAACCTCTAAATCACAATTTGACTAAAAATTTATATAAAATCCGAACTATAGGTGTTTATTTCATCTCAATTTATTCAAATTTAGCTCCTCCATCAAAAAAACTCATCAAAATCCAAAAAAATCGAATTTAGTTTAAACCCTCTAAATCACAATTTGACTAAAAATGTATATAAAATCTGAACTATAGGTGTTTATTTTATCTAAATTTATTCAAATTTAGCTCCTCCATCAAAACAACTCATCAAAATCCAAAAAAATCGAATTTAGTTTAAACCCTCTAAATCACAATTTGACTAAAAATGTATATAAAATCTGAACTATAGGTGTTTATTTTATCTAAATTTATTCAAATTTAGCTCCTCCATCAAAATAACTCATCAAAATCCAAAAAAATCGAATTTAGTTTAAAACCTCCAAATCACAATTTGACTAAAAATTAAATAAAATCCGAACTATAGGTGTTTATTTCAACTCAATTTATTCAAATTTAGCTTCTCCATCAAAAAAACTCATCAAAATCCAAAAAAATCGAATTTAGTTTAAAACTTCTAAATCACAATTTGACTAAAAATTAAATAAAATCCGATCTATAGGTGTTTATTTCATCTAAATTTATTCAAATTTAGCTCCTCCATCAAAAAAACTCATCAAAATCCAAAAAAATCGAATTTAGTTTACAACCTCTAAATCACAATTTGACTAAAAATTTATATAAAATCCGAACTATAGGTGTTTATTTTATCTAAATTTATTCAAATTTAGCTCCTCCATCAAAATAACTCATCAAAATCCAAAAAAATCGAATTTAGTTTAAACCCTCTAAATCACAATTTGACTAAAAATGTATATAAAATCTGATCTATAGGTGTTTATTTCATCTAAATTTATTCAAATTTAGCTCCTCCATCAAAAAAACTCATAAAAATCCAAAAAAATCGAATTTAGTTTAAAACCTCCAAATCACAATTTGACTAAAAATTAAATAAAATCCGAACTATAGGTGTTTATTTCAACTCAATTTATTCAAATTTAGCTCCTCCATCAAAAAAACTCATCAAAATCCAAAAAAATCGAATTTAGTTTACAACCTCTAAATCACAATTTGACTAAAAATTTATATAAAATCCGAACTATAGGTGTTTATTTCATCTCAATTTATTCAAATTTAGCTCCTCCATCAAAAAAACTCATCAAAATCCAAAAAAATCGAATTTAGTTTAAAACTTCTAAATCACAATTTGACTAAAAATTAAATAAAATCCGATCTATAGGTGTTTATTTCATCTAAATTTATTCAAATTTAGCTCCTCCATCAAAAAAACTCATCAAAATCCAAAAAAATCAATTTTAGTTTACAACCTCTAAATCACAATTTGACTAAAAATTTATATAAAATCCGAACTATAGGTGTTTATTTCATCTCAATTTATTCAAATTTAGCTCCTCCATCAAAAAAACTCATCAAAATCCAAAAAAATCGAATTTAGTTTAAAACTTCTAAATCACAATTTGACTAAAAATTAAATAAAATCCGATCTATAGGTGTTTATTTCATCTAAATTTATTCAAATTTAGCTCCTCCATCAAAAAAACTCATAAAAATCCAAAAAAATCGAATTTAGTTTACAACCTCTAAATCACAATTTGACTAAAAATTTATATAAAATCCGAACTATAGGTGTTTATTTCATCTCAATTTATTCAAATTTAGCTCCTCCATCAAAAAAACTCATAAAAATCCAAAAAAATCGAATTTAGTTTAAAACTTCTAAATCACAATTTGACTAAAAATTAAATAAAATCCGATCTATAGGTGTTTATTTCATCTAAATTTATTCAAATTTAGCTCCTCCATCAAAGAAACTCATAAAAATCCAAAAAAATAGAATTTAGTTTACAACCTCTAAATCACAATTTGACTAAAAATTTATATAAAATCCGAACTATAGGTGTTTATTTTATCTAAATTTATTCAAATTTAGCTCCTCCATCAAAATAACTCATCAAAATCCAAAAAAATCGAATTTAGTTTAAAACCTCCAAATCACAATTTGACTAAAAATTAAATAAAATCCGAACTATAGGTGTTTATTTCATCTCAATTTATTCAAATTTAGCTCCTCCATCAAAAAAACTCATCAAAATCCAAAAAAATCAATTTTAGTTTACAACCTCTAAATCACAATTTGACTAAAAATTTATATAAAATCCGAACTATAGGTGTTTATTTCATCTCAATTTATTCAAATTTAGCTCCTCCATCAAAAAAACTCATCAAAATCCAAAAAAATCGAATTTAGTTTAAAACTTCTAAATCACAATTTGACTAAAAATTAAATAAAATCCGATCTATAGGTGTTTATTTCATCTAAATTTATTCAAATTTAGCTCCTCCATCAAAAAAACTCATAAAAATCCAAAAAAATCGAATTTAGTTTACAACCTCTAAATCACAATTTGACTAAAAATTTATATAAAATCCGAACTATAGGTGTTTATTTCATCTCAATTTATTCAAATTTAGCTCCTCCATCAAAAGAACTCATCAAAATACAAAAAAATCGAATTTAGTTTAAACCCTCTAAATCACAATTTGACTAAAAATGTATATAAAATCTGAACTATAGGTGTTTATTTTATCTAAATTTATTCAAATTTAGCTCCTCCATCAAAAAAACTCATCAAAATCCAAAAAAATCGAATTTAGTTTAAACCCTCTAAATCACAATTTGACTAAAAATGTATATAAAATCTGAACTATAGGTGTTTATTTTATCTAAATTTATTCAAATTTAGCTCCTCCATCAAAATAACTCATCAAAATCCAAAAAAATCGAATTTAGTTTAAACCCTCTAAATCACAATTTGACTAAAAATGTATATAAAATCTGATCTATAGGTGTTTATTTCATCTAAATTTATTCAAATTTAGCTCCTCCATCAAAATAACTCATCAAAATCCAAAAAAATCGAATTTAGTTTAAAACCTCCAAATCACAATTTGACTAAAAATTTATATAAAATCCGAACTATAGGTGTTTATTTCATATCAATTTATTAAAATTTAGCTCCTCCATCAAAAAAACTCATCAAAATCCAAAAAAATCGAATTTAGTTTAAAACCTCCAAATCACAATTTGACTAAAAATTAAATAAAATCCGAACTATAGGTGTTTATTTCAACTCAATTTATTCAAATTTAGCTTCTCCATCAAAAAAACTCATCAAAATCCAAAAAAATCGAATTTAGTTTAAAACTTCTAAATCACAATTTGACTAAAAATTAAATAAAATCCGATCTATAGGTGTTTATTTCATCTAAATTTATTCAAATTTAGCTCCTCCATCAAAAAAACTCATCAAAATCCAAAAAAATCGAATTTAGTTTACAACCTCTAAATCACAATTTGACTAAAAATTTATATAAAATCCGAACTATAGGTGTTTATTTTATCTAAATTTATTCAAATTTAGCTCCTCCATCAAAATAACTCATCAAAATCCAAAAAAATCGAATTTAGTTTAAACCCTCTAAATCACAATTTGACTAAAAATGTATATAAAATCTGATCTATAGGTGTTTATTTCATCTAAATTTATTCAAATTTAGCTCCTCCATCAAAAAAACTCATAAAAATCCAAAAAAATCGAATTTAGTTTACAACCTCTAAATCACAATTTGACTAAAAATTTATATAAAATCCGAACTATAGGTGTTTATTTCATCTCAATTTATTCAAATTTAGCTTCTCCATCAAAAAAACTCATAAAAATCCAAAAAAATCGAATTTAGTTTAAAACTTCTAAATCACAATTTGACTAAAAATGTATATAAAATCTGATCTATAGGTGTTTATTTCATCTAAATTTATTCAAATTTAGCTCCTCCATCAAAATAACTCATCAAAATCCAAAAAAATCGAATTTAGTTTAAAACCTCCAAATCACAATTTGACTAAAAATTAAATAAAATCCGAACTATAGGTGTTTATTTCAACTCAATTTATTCAAATTTAGCTCCTCCATCAAAAAAACTCATCAAAATCCAAAAAAATCGAATTTAGTTTACAACCTCTAAATCACAATTTGACTAAAAATTTATATAAAATCCGAACTATAGGTGTTTATTTCATCTCAATTTATTCAAATTTAGCTCCTCCATCAAAAAAACTCATCAAAATCCAAAAAAATCGAATTTAGTTTAAAACTTCTAAATCACAATTTGACTAAAAATTAAATAAAATCCGATCTATAGGTGTTTATTTCATCTAAATTTATTCAAATTTAGCTCCTCCATCAAAAAAACTCATCAAAATCCAAAAAAATCAATTTTAGTTTACAACCTCTAAATCACAATTTGACTAAAAATTTATACAAAATCCGAACTATAGGTGTTTATTTCATCTCAATTTATTCAAATTTAGCTCCTCCATCAAAAAAACTCATCAAAATCCAAAAAAATCGAATTTAGTTTAAAACTTCTAAATCACAATTTGACTAAAAATTAAATAAAATCCGATCTATAGGTGTTTATTTCATCTAAATTTATTCAAATTTAGCTCCTCCATCAAAAAAACTCATAAAAATCCAAAAAAATCGAATTTAGTTTACAACCTCTAAATCACAATTTGACTAAAAATTTATATAAAATCCGAACTATAGGTGTTTATTTCATCTCAATTTATTCAAATTTAGCTCCTCCATCAAAAAAACTCATAAAAATCCAAAAAAATCGAATTTAGTTTAAAACTTCTAAATCACAATTTGACTAAAAATTAAATAAAATCCGATCTATAGGTGTTTATTTCATCTAAATTTATTCAAATTTAGCTCCTCCATCAAAGAAACTCATAAAAATCCAAAAAAATAGAATTTAGTTTACAACCTCTAAATCACAATTTGACTAAAAATTTATATAAAATCCGAACTATAGGTGTTTATTTTATCTAAATTTATTCAAATTTAGCTCCTCCATCAAAATAACTCATCAAAATCCAAAAAAATCGAATTTAGTTTAAAACCTCCAAATCACAATTTGACTAAAAATTAAATAAAATCCGAACTATAGGTGTTTATTTCAACTCAATTTATTCAAATTTAGCTCCTCCATCAAAAAAACTCATCAAAATCCAAAAAAATCAATTTTAGTTTACAACCTCTAAATCACAATTTGACTAAAAATTTATATAAAATCCGAACTATAGGTGTTTATTTCATCTCAATTTATTCAAATTTAGCTCCTCCATCAAAAAAACTCATCAAAATCCAAAAAAATCGAATTTAGTTTAAAACTTCTAAATCACAATTTGACTAAAAATTAAATAAAATCCGATCTATAGGTGTTTATTTCGTCTAAATTTATTCAAATTTAGCTCCTCCATCAAAAAAACTCATAAAAATCCAAAAAAATCGAATTTAGTTTACAACCTCTAAATCACAATTTGACTAAAAATTTATATAAAATCCGAACTATAGGTGTTTATTTCATCTCAATTTATTCAAATTTAGCTCCTCCATCAAAAGAACTCATCAAAATACAAAAAAATCGAATTTAGTTTAAACCCTCTGAATCACAATTTGACTAAAAATGTATATAAAATCTGAACTATAGGTGTTTATTTTATCTAAATTTATTCAAATTTAGCTCCTCCATCAAAAAAACTCATCAAAATCCAAAAAAATCGAATTTAGTTTAAACCCTCTAAATCACAATTTGACTAAAAATGTATATAAAATCTGAACTATAGGTGTTTATTTTATCTAAATTTATTCAAATTTAGCTCCTCCATCAAAATAACTCATCAAAATCCAAAAAAATCGAATTTAGTTTAAACCCTCTAAATCACAATTTGACTAAAAATGTATATAAAATCTGATCTATAGGTGTTTATTTCATCTAAATTTATTCAAATTTAGCTCCTCCATCAAAAAAACTCATAAAAATCCAAAAAAATCGAATTTAGTTTACAACCTCTAAATCACAATTTGACTAAAAATTTATATAAAATCCGAACTATAGTTGTTTATTTCATCTCAATTTATTCAAATTTAGCTCCTCCATCAAAAAAACTCATCAAAATCCAAAAAAATCGAATATAGTTTAAAACTTCTAAATCACAATTTGACTAAAAATTAAATAAAATCCGATCTATAGGTGTTCATTTCATCTAAATTTATTCAAATTTAGCTCCTCCATCAAAAAAACTCATCAAAATCCAAAAAAATCAATTTTAGTTTACAACCTCTAAATCACAATTTGACTAAAAATTTATATAAAATCCGAACTATAGGTGTTTATTTCATCTCAATTTATTCAAATTTAGCTCCTCCATCAAAAAAACTCATCAAAATCCAAAAAAATCGAATATAGTTTAAAACTTCTAAATCACAATTTGACTAAAAATTAAATAAAATCCGATCTATAGGTGTTTATTTCATCTAAATTTATTCAAATTTAGCTCCTCCATCAAAAAAACTCATAAAAATCCAAAAAAATCGAATTTAGTTTACAACCTCTAAATCACAATTTGACTAAAAATTTATATAAAATCCGAACTATAGGTGTTTATTTCATCTCAATTTATTCAAATTTAGCTCCTCCATCAAAAAAACTCATAAAAATCCAAAAAAATCGAATTTAGTTTAAAACTTCTAAATCACAATTTGACTAAAAATTTATATAAAATCCGAACTATAGGTGTTTATTTCATCTCAATTTATTCAAATTTAGCTCCTCCATCAAAAAAACTCATCAAAATCCAAAAAAATTGAATTTAGTTTAAACCCTCTAAATCACAATTTGACTAAAAATGTATATAAAATCTGAACTATAGGTGTTTATTTTATCTAAATTTATTCAAATTTAGCTCCTCCATCAAAATAACTCATCAAAATCCAAAAAAATCGAATTTAGTTTAAAACCTCCAAATCACAATTTGACTAAAAATTAAATAAAATCCGAACTATAGGTGTTTATTTCATCTCAATTTATTCAAATTTAGCTCCTCCATCAAAAAAACTCATCAAAATCCAAAAAAATCAATTTTAGTTCACTACCTCTAAATCACAATTTGACTAAAAATTTATATAAAATCCGAACTATAGGTGTTTATTTCATCTCAATTTATTCAAATTTAGCTCCTCCATCAAAAAAACTCATCAAAATCCAAAAAAATCGAATTTAGTTTAAAACTTCTAAATCACAATTTGACTAAAAATTAAATAAAATCCGATCTATAGGTGTTTATTTCATCTAAATTTATTCAAATTTAGCTCCTCCATCAAAAAAACTCATAAAAATCCAAAAAAATCGAATTTAGTTTGAAACTTCTAAATCACAATTTGACTAAAAATTAAATAAAATCCGAACTATAGGTGTTTATTTCAACTCAATTTATTCAAATTTAGCTCCTCCATCAAAAAAACTCATCAAAATCCAAAAAAATCGAATTTAGTTTACAACCTCTAAATCACAATTTGACTAAAAATTTATATAAAATCCGAACTATAGGTGTTTATTTTATCTAAATTTATTCAAATTTAGCTCCTCCATCAAAATAACTCATCAAAATCCAAAAAAATCGAATTTAGTTTAAAACCTCCAAATCACAATTTGACTAAAAATTAAATAAAATCCGAACTATAGGTGTTTATTTCATCTCAATTTATTCAAATTTAGCTCCTCCATCAAAAAAACTCATCAAAATCCAAAAAAATCAATTTTAGTTCACTACCTCTAAATCACAATTTGACTAAAAATTTATATAAAATCCGAACTATAGGTGTTTATTTCATCTCAATTTATTCAAATTTAGCTCCTCCATCAAAAAAAACTCATCAAAATCCAAAAAAATCGAATTTAGTTTAAAACTTCTAAATCACAATTTGACTAAAAATTAAATAAAATCCGATCTATAGGTGTTTATTTCATCTAAATTTATTCAAATTTAGCTCCTCCATCAAAAAAACTCATAAAAATCCAAAAAAATCGAATTTAGTTTGAAACTTCTAAATCACAATTTGACTAAAAATTAAATAAAATCCGAACTATAGGTGTTTATTTCAACTCAATTTATTCAAATTTAGCTCCTCCATCAAAAAAACTCATCAAAATCCAAAAAAATCGAATTTAGTTTACAACCTCTAAATCACAATTTGACTAAAAATTTATATAAAATCCGAACTATAGGTGTTTATTTCATCTCAATTTATTCAAATTTAGCTCCTCCATCAAAAAAACTCATCAAAATCCAAAAAAATCGAATTTAGTTTAAAACTTCTAAATCACAATTTGACTAAAAATTAAATAAAATCCGATCTATAGGTGTTTATTTCATCTAAATTTATTCAAATTTAGCTCCTCCATCAAAAAAACTCATCAAAATCCAAAAAAATCAATTTTAGTTTACAACCTCTAAATCACAATTTGACTAAAAATTTATATAAAATCCGAACTATAGGTGTTTATTTCATCTCAATTTATTCAAATTTAGCTCCTCCATCAAAAAAACTCATCAAAATCCAAAAAAATCGAATTTAGTTTAAAACTTCTAAATCACAATTTGACTAAAAATTAAATAAAATCCGATCTATAGGTGTTTATTTCATCTAAATTTATTCAAATTTAGCTCCTCCATCAAAAAAACTCATAAAAATCCAAAAAAATCGAATTTAGTTTACAACCTCTAAATCACAATTTGACTAAAAATTTATATAAAATCCGAACTATAGGTGTTTATTTCATCTCAATTTATTCAAATTTAGCTCCTCCATCAAAAAAACTCATCAAAATACAAAAAAATCGAATTTAGTTTAAACCCTCTAAATCACAATTTGACTAAAAATGTATATAAAATCTGAACTATAGGTGTTTATTTTATCTAAATTTATTCAAATTTAGCTCCTCCATCAAAAAAACTCATCAAAATCCAAAAAAATCGAATTTAGTTTAAACCCTCTAAATCACAATTTGACTAAAAATGTATATAAAATCTGAACTATAGGTGTTTATTTTATCTAAATTTATTCAAATTTAGCTCCTCCATCAAAATAACTCATCAAAATCCAAAAAAATCGAATTTAGTTTATAACCTCCAAATCACAATTTGACTAAAAATTAAATAAAATCCGAACTATAGTTGTTTATTTCATATCAATTTATTCAAATTTAGCTCCTCCATCAAAAAAACTCATCAAAATCCAAAAAAATCGATTTTAGTTTACAACCTCTAAATCACAATTTGACTAAAAATTTATATAAAATCCGAACTATAGGTGTTTATTTCATCTCAATTTATTCAAATTTAGCTCCTCCATCAAAAAAACTCATCAAAATCCAAAAAAATCGAATTTAGTTTAAAACTTCTAAATCACAATTTGACTAAAAATTAAATAAAATCCGATCTATAGGTGTTCATTTCATCTAAATTTATTCAAATTTAGCTCCTCCATCAAAAAAACTCATCAAAATCCAAAAAAATCAATTTTAGTTTACAACCTCTAAATCACAATTTGACTAAAAATTTATATAAAATCCGAACTATAGGTGTTTATTTCATCTCAATTTATTCAAATTTAGCTCCTCCATCAAAAAAACTCATCAAAATCCAAAAAAATCGAATTTAGTTTAAAACTTCTAAATCACAATTTGACTAAAAATTAAATAAAATCCGATCTATAGGTGTTCATTTCATCTAAATTTATTCAAATTTAGCTCCTCCATCAAAAAAACTCATCAAAATCCAAAAAAATCAATTTTAGTTTACAACCTCTAAATCACAATTTGACTAAAAATTTATATAAAATCCGAACTATAGGTGTTTATTTCATCTCAATTTATTCAAATTTAGCTCCTCCATCAAAAAAACTCATCAAAATCCAAAAAAATCGAATTTAGTTTAAAACTTCTAAATCACAATTTGACTAAAAATTAAATAAAATCCGATCTATAGGTGTTTATTTCATCTAAATTTATTCAAATTTAGCTCCTCCATCAAAAAAACTCATAAAAATCCAAAAAAATCGAATTTAGTTTACAACCTCTAAATCACAATTTGACTAAAAATTTATATAAAATCCGAACTATAGGTGTTTATTTCATCTCAATTTATTCAAATTTAGCTCCTCCATCAAAAAAACTCATAAAAATCCAAAAAAATCGAATTTAGTTTAAAACATCTAAATCACAATTTGACTAAAAATTTATATAAAATCCGAACTATAGGTGTTTATTTCATCTCAATTTATTCAAATTTAGCTCCTCCATCAAAAAAACTCATCAAAATCCAAAAAAATCGAATTTAGTTTAAACCCTCTAAATCACAATTTGACTAAAAATGTATATAAAATCTGATCTATAGGTGTTTATTTCATCTAAATTTATTCAAATTTAGCTCCTCCATCAAAAAAACTCATAAAAATCCAAAAAAATCGAATTTAGTTTACAACCTCTAAATCACAATTTGACTAAAAATTTATATAAAATCCGAACTATAGGTGTTTATTTCATCTCAATTTATTCAAATTTAGCTTCTCCATCAAAAAAACTCATAAAAATCCAAAAAAATCGAATTTAGTTTAAAACTTCTAAATCACAATTTGACTAAAAATGTATATAAAATCTGATCTATAGGTGTTTATTTCATCTCAATTTATTCAAATTTAGCTCCTCCATCAAAAAAACTCATCAAAATCCAAAAAAATCGAATTTAGTTTAAAACTTCTAAATCACAATTTGACTAAAAATAAAATAAAATCCGATCTATAGGTGTTTATTTCATCTAAATTTATTCAAATTTAGCTCCTCCATCAAAAAAACTCATCAAAATCCAAAAAAATCGAATTTAGTTTAAAACTTCTAAATCACAATTTGACTAAAAATTAAATAAAATCCGATCTATAGGTGTTTATTTCATCTAAATTTATTCAAATTTAGCTCCTCCATCAAAAAAACTCATAAAAATCCAAAAAAATCGAATTTAGTTTACAACCTCTAAATCACAATTTGACTAAAAATTTATATAAAATCCGAACTATAGGTGTTTATTTCATCTCAATTTATTCAAATTTAGCTCCTCCATCAAAAAAACTCATCAAAATCCAAAAAAATCGAATTTAGTTTAAACCCTCTAAATCACAATTTGACTAAAAATGTATATAAAATCTGAACTATAGGTGTTTATTTTATCTAAATTTATTCAAATTTAGCTCCTACATTAAATTAACTCATCAAAATCCAAAAAAATCGAATTTAGTTTAAAACCTCCAAATCACAATTTGATTAAAATTAAATAAAATCCGATCTATAGGTGTTTATTTCATCTAAATTTATTCAAATTTAGCTCCTCCATCAAAAAAAACTCATCAAAATCCAAAAAAATCGAATTTAGTTTACAACCTCTAAATCACAATTTGACTAAAAATTTATATAAAATCCGAACTATAGGTGTTTATTTCATCTCAATTTATTCAAATTTAGCTCCTCCATCAAAAAAACTCATCAAAATCCAAAAAAATCGAATTTAGTTTAAAACTGCTAAATCACAATTTGACTAAAAATTAAATAAAATCCGATCTATAGGTGTTTATTTCATCTAAATTTATTCAAATTTAGCTCCTCCATCAAAGAAACTGATAAAAATCCAAAAAAATCGAATTTAGTTTACAACCTCTAAATCACAATTTGACTAAAAATTTATATAAAATCCGAACTATAGGTGTTTATTTCATCTCAATTTATTCAAATTTAGCTCCTCCATCAAAAAAACTCATCAAAATCCAAAAAAATCGAATTTAGTTTAAAACTTCTAAATCACAATTTGACTAAAAATTAAATAAAATCCGATCTATAGGTGTTTATTTTATCTAAATTTATTCAAATTTAGCTCCTCCATCAAAATAACTCATCAAAATCCAAAAAAATCGAATTTAGTTTAAAACCTCCAAAACACAATTTGACTAAAAATTTATATAAAATCCGAACTATAGGTGTTTATTTCATCTCAATTTATTCAAATTTAGCTCCTCCATCAAAAAAACTCATCAAAATCCAAAAAAATCGAATTTAGTTTAAACCCTCTAAATCACAATTTGACTAAAAATGTATATAAAATCTGAACTATAGGTGTTTATTTTATCTAAATTTATTCAAATTTAGCTCCTCCATCAAAATAACTCATCAATATCCAAAAAAATCGAATTTAGTTTAAAACCTCCAAATCACAATTTGACTAAAAATTAAATAAAATCCGAAGTATAGGTGTTTATTTCATCTCAATTTATTCAAATTTAGCTCCTCCATCAAAAAAACTCATCAAAATCCAAAAAAATCAATTTTAGTTTACAACCTCTAAATCACAATTTGACTAAAAATTTATATAAAATCCGAACTATAGGTGTTTATTTCATCTCAATTTATTCAAATTTAGCTCCTCCATCAAAAAAAACTCATAAAAATCCAAAAAAAATCGAATTTAGTTTAAAACTTCTAAATCACAATTTGACTAAAAATTAAATAAAATCCGATCTATAGGTGTTTATTTCATCTAAATTTATTCAAATTTAGCTCCTCCATCAAAAAAACTCATCAAAATCCAAAAAAATCGAATTTAGTTTAAAACTTCTAAATCACAATTTGACTAAAAATTAAATAAAATCCGATCTATAGGTGTTTATTTCATCTAAATTTATTCAAATTTAGCTCCTCCATCAAAAAAAACTCATAAAATCCAAAAAAATCGAATTTAGTTTACAACCTCTAAATCACAATTTGACTAAAAATTTATATAAAATCCGAACTATAGGTGTTTATTTCATATCAATTTATTAAAATTTAGCTCCTCCATCAAAAAAACTCATCAAAATCCAAAAAAATCGATTTTAGTTTACAACCTCTAAATCACAATTTGACTAAAAATTTATATAAAATCCGAACTATAGGTGTTTATTTCATCTCAATTTATTCAAATTTAGCTCCTCCATCAAAAAAACTCATCAAAATCCAAAAAAATCGAATTTAGTTTAAAACTTCTAAATCACAATTTGACTAAAAATTAAATAAAATCCGATCTATAGGTGTTTATTTCATCTAAATTTATTCAAATTTAGCTCCTCCATCAAAATAACTCATCAAAATCCAAAAAAATCGAATTTAGTTTAAAACCTCCAAAACACAATTTGACTAAAAATTAAATAAAATCCGATCTATAGGTGTTTATTTCATCTAAATTTATTCAAATTTAGCTCCTCCATCATAAAAACTCATCAAAATCCAAAAAAATCGAATTTAGTTTACAACCTCTAAATCACAATTTGACTAAAAATTAAATAAAATCCGATCTATAGGTGTTTATTTCATCTAAATTTATTCAAATTTAGCTCCTCCATCAAAAAAACTCATCAAAATCCAAAAAAATCGAATTTAGTTTAAACCCTCTAAATCACAATTTGACTAAAAATGTATATAAAATCTGAACTATAGGTGTTTATTTTATCTAAATTTATTCAAATTTAGCTCCTCCATCAAAACAACTCATCAAAATCCAAAAAAATCGAATTTAGTTTAAAAACTTCTAAATCACAATTTGACTAAAAATTAAATAAAATCCGATCTATAGGTGTTTATTTCATCTAAATTTATTCAAATTTAGCTCCCTCCATCAAAATAACTCATCAAAATCCAAAAAAAATCGAATTTAGTTTAAAACCTCCAAAACACAATTTGACTAAAAATTAAATAAAATCCCGATCTATAGGTGTTTATTTCATCTAAATTTATTCAAATTTAGCTCCTCCATCATAAAAACTCATCAAAATCCAAAAAAATCGAATTTAGTTTACAACCTCTAAATCACAATTTGACTAAAAATTAAATAAAATCCGATCTATAGGTGTTTATTTCATCTATATTTATTCAAATTTAGCTCCTCCATCAAAATAACTCATCAAAATCCAAAAAAATCGAATTTAGTTTAAAACCTCCAAAACACAATTTGACTAAAAATTAAATAAAATCCGATCTATAGGTGTTTATTTCATCTAAATTTATTCAAATTTAGCTCCTCCATCAAAAAAAACTCATCAAAATCCAAAAAAAATCGAATTTAGTTTACAACCTCTAAATCACAATTTGACTAAAAATTTATATAAAATCCGAACTATAGGTGTTTATTTTATCTAAATTTATTCAAATTTAGCTCCTCCATCAAAATAACTTATCAAAATCCAAAAAAATCGAATTTAGTTTAAACCCTCTAAATCACAATTTGACTAAAAATGTATATAAAATCTGATCTATAGGTGTTTATTTCATCTAAATTTATTCAAATTTAGCTCCTCCATCAAAAAAACTCATCAAAATCCAAAAAAAATCAATTTTAGTTTACAACCTTCTAAATCACAATTTGACTAAAAATTTATATAAAATCCGAACTATAGGTGTTTATTTCATCTCAATTTATTCAAATTTAGCTCCTCCATCAAAAAAAACTCATCAAAATCCAAAAAAATCGAATTTAGTTTAAAACTTCTAAATCACAATTTGACTAAAAATTAAATAAAATCCGATCTATAGGTGTTTATTTCATCTAAATTTATTCAAATTTAGCTCCTCCATCAAAAAAACTCATAAAAATCCAAAAAAATCGAATTTAGTTTACAACCTGTAAATCACAATTTCACTAAAAATTTATATAAAATCCGAACTATAGGTGTTTATTTCAACTCAATTTATACAAATTTAGCTCCTCCATCAAAAAAAACTCATAAAAATCCAAAAAAATCGAATTTAGTTTAAAACTTCAAAATCACAATTTGACTAAAAATTAAATAAAATCCGATCTATAGGTGTTTATTTCATCTAAATTTATTCAAATTTAGCTCCTCCATCAAAGAAACTCATAAAAATCCAAAAAAATAGAATTTAGTTTACAACCTCTAAATCACAATTTTACTAAAAATTTATATAAAATCCGAACTATAGGTGTTTATTTCATCTAAATTTATTCAAATTTAGCTCCTCCATCAAAAAAACTCATCAAAATCCAAAAAAATCAATTTTAGTTTACAACCTCTAAATCACAATTTGACTAAAAATTTATATAAAATCCGAACTATAGGTGTTTATTTCATCTCAATTTATTCAAATTTAGCTCCTCCATCAAAAAAAACTCATCAAATCCAAAAAAATCGAATTTAGTTTAAACCCTCTAAATCACAATTTGACTAAAAATTAAATAAAATCCGAAGTATAGGTGTTTATTTCATCTCAATTTATTCAAATTTAGCTCCTCCATCAAAAAAACTCATCAAAATCCAAAAAAAATCAATTTTAGTTTACAACCTCTAAATCACAATTTGACTAAAAATTTATATAAAATCCGAACTATAGGTGTTTATTTTCATCTCAATTTATTCAAATTTAGCTCCTCCATCAAAAAAACTCATAAAAATCCAAAAAAATCGAATTTAGTTTAAAACTTCTAAATCACAATTTGACTAAAAATTAAATAAAATCCGATCTATAGGTGTTTATTTCATCTAAATTTATTCAAATTTAGCTCCTCCATCAAAAAAAACTCATAAAATCCAAAAAAAATCGAATTTAGTTTACAACCTCTAAATCACAATTTGACTAAAAATTTATATAAAATCCGAACTATAGGTGTTTATTTCATCTCAATTTATTCAAATTTAGCTCCTCCATCAAAACAACTCATCAAAATCCAAAAAAATCGAATTTAGTTTAAAACTTCTAAATCACAATTTGACTAAAAATTAAATAAAATCCGATCTATAGGTGTTTATTTCATCTAAATTTATTCAAATTTAGCTCCTCCATCAAAATAACTCATCAAAATCCAAAAAAAATCGAATTTAGTTTAAAACCCTCCAAAACACAATTTGACTAAAAATTAAATAAAATCCGATCTATAGGTGTTTATTTCATCTAAATTTATTCAAATTTAGCTCCTCCATCAAAATAACTCATCAAAATCCAAAAAAATCGAATTTAGTTTAAAACCTCCAAATCACAATTTGACTAAAAATTAAATAAAATCCGAACTATAGGTGTTTATTTCATATCAATTTATTAAAATTTAGCTCCTCCATCAAAAAAACTCATCAAAATCCAAAAAAATCGATTTTAGTTTACAACCTCTAAATCACAATTTGACTAAAAATTTATATAAAATCCGAACTATAGGTGTTTATTTCATCTCAATTTATTCAAATTTAGCTCCTCCATCAAAAAAACTCATCAAAATCCAAAAAAAATCGAATTTAGTTTAAAACTTCTAAATCACAATTTGACTAAAAATTAAATAAAATCCGATCTATAGGTGTTTATTTCATCTAAATTTATTCAAATTTAGCTCCTCCATCAAAATAACTCATCAAAATCCAAAAAAATCGAATTTAGTTTAAAACCTCCAAAACACAATTTGACTAAAAATTAAATAAAATCCGATCTATAGGTGTTTATTTCATCTAAATTTATTCAAATTTAGCTCCTCCATCATAAAAACTCATCAAAATCCAAAAAAATCGAATTTAGTTTACAACCTCTAAATCACAATTTGACTAAAAATTAAATAAAATCCGATCTATAGGTGTTTATTTCATCTAAATTTATTCAAATTTAGCTCCTCCATCAAAAAAACTCATCAAAATCCAAAAAATCGAATTTAGTTTTAAACCCTCTAAATCACAATTTGACTAAAAAATGTATATAAAAATCTGAACTATAGGTGTTTATTTTATCTAAATTTATTCAAATTTAGCTCCTCCATCAAAACAACTCATCAAAATCCAAAAAAATCGAATTTAGTTTAAACCCTCTAAATCACAATTTGACTAAAAATGTATATAAAATCTGAACTATAGGTGTTTATTTTATCTAAATTTATTCAAATTTAGCTCCTCCATCAAAATAACTCATCAAAATCCAAAAAAATCGAATTTAGTTTAAAACCTCCAAATCACAATTTGACTAAAAATTAAATAAAATCCGAACTATAGGTGTTTATTTCACTCAATTTATTCAAATTTAGCTCCTCCATCAAAAAAACTCATCAAAATCCAAAAAAAATCGAATTTAGTTTAAAACTTCTAAATCACAATTTGACTAAAAATTAAATAAAATCCGATCTATAGGTGTTTATTTTCATCTAAATTTATTCAAATTTAGCTCCTCCATCAAAATAACTCATCAATATCCAAAAAAATCGAATTTAGTTTAAAACCTCCAAATCACAATTTGACTAAAAATTAAATAAAATCCGAAGTATAGGTGTTTATTTCATCTCAATTTATTCAAATTTAGCTCCTCCACCAAAAAAACTCATCAAAATCCAAAAAAATCAATTTTAGTTTACAACCTCTAAATCACAATTTGACTAAAAAATTTATATAAAATCCGAACTATAGGTGTTTATTTCATCTCAATTTATTCAAATTTAGCTCCTCCATCAAAAAAACTCATAAAAATCCAAAAAAATCGAATTTAGTTTAAAACTTCTAAATCACAATTTTGACTAAAAATTAAATAAAATCCGATCTATAGGTGTTTATTTCATCTAAATTTATTCAAATTTAGCTCCTCCATCAAAAAAACTCATCAAAATCCAAAAAAATCGAATTTAGTTTAAAACTTCTAAATCACAATTTGACTAAAAATTAAATAAAATCCGATCTATAGGTGTTTATTTCATCTAAATTTATTCAAATTTAGCTCCTCCATCAAAAAAAACTCATAAAATCAAAAAAAAATCGAATTTAGTTTACAACCTCTAAATCACAATTTGACTAAAAATTTATATAAAATCCGAACTATAGGTGTTTATTTCATCTCAATTATTCAAATTTAGCTCCTCCATCAAAAAAACTCATCAAAATCCAAAAAAATCGAATTTAGTTTAAAACCTTCCAAAACACAATTTGACTAAAAATGTATATAAAATCTGAACTATAGGTGTTTATTTTATCTAAATTTATTCAAATTTAGCTCCTCCATCAAAACAACTCATC
>CAKMYJ010000200.1:0-21470 GCA_929113495.1 Andrena minutula
AAAAGATTTAATTTAATTTCACCAAAATTTTTTCAGTTTCAGCACCTCCTACTAAAAATCTTAAGAAAATTCAAAAGAATCGAAGTGAATATCAACTAAATTTACTCAAATTCTGCATCTGTAACTAAAAATCATAAAAAAATTCAAAAAGATTTAATTTAATTTCACCAAAATATCATCAATTTCAGCTCCTTCTACTAAAAATCTTATGAAAATCCAAAGGAATCGAAGTGAATATCAACTAAATTTACTCAAATTCTGCATCTGTAACTAAAAATCATAAAAAATTCATAAAGATTTAATTTATATCACCGAAATTTTTTCAATTTCAGCACCTCCTACTAAAAAGCTTAAGAAAATGCAAAAGAATCGAAGTGAATTTCAACACTATTTTCTCAAATTCTGCACCTTTAACTAAAAATCATTAAAAAATGCAAAGAAATTTAATTTAATTTCACCAAAATTTCATCCATTTCAGCTCCCTCTACTAAAAATCTTAAGAGAATTCAAAAGAAACGATGTGAATTTCAACAATATTTTCACAAATTCTGCACCTTTAACTAAAAATCATAAAAAAATTCAAAAAGATTTAATTTAATTTCACCAAAATTTTTTCAGTTTCAGCACCTCCTACTAAAAATCTTAAGAAAATTCAAAAGAATCGAAGTGAATATCAACTAAATTTACTCAAATTCTGCATCTGTAACTAAAAATCATAAAAAAATTCAAAAAGATTTAATTTAATTTCACCAAAATATCATCAATTTCAGCTCCTTCTACTAAAAATCTTATGAAAATCCAATAGAATCTAAGTGAATATCAACTAAATTTACTCAAATTCTGCATCTGTAACTAAAAATCATAAAAAAATGCAAAGAAATTTAATTTAATTTCACCAAAATATCATCAATTTCAGCTCCTTCTACTAAAAATCTTAAGAAAATCCAAAAGAATCGAAGTGAATATCAAGTAAATTTACTCAAATTCTGCACCTTTCACTAAAAATCATAAAAAAATGCAAAGAAATTTAATTTAATTTCACCAAAATATCATCAATTTCAGCTCCTTCTACTAAAAATCTTAAGAAAATCCAAAAGAATCGAAGTGAATATCAAGTAAATTTACTCAAATTCTGCACCTTTCACTAAAAATCATAAAAAAATTCAAAAAGATTTAATTTAATTTTACCAACATTTCTTCAATTTCAGCTCCTCCTACTAAAAATCTTATGAAAATGCAAAAGAATCGTAGTGAATTTCAACAATATTTTCTCAAATTCTGTATCTGTAACTAAAAATCATAAAAAAATTCAAAAAGATTTCATTTAATTTCACCAAAATATCATCAATTTCAGCTCCTTCTACTAAAAATCTTATGAAAATCCAAAGGAATCGAAGTGAATATCAACTAAATTTACTCAAATTCTGCATATGTAGATAACTAAAAATCATAAAAACATGTAAAGAAATTTAATTTAATTTCACCAAAATATCATCAATTTCAGCTCCTTCTACTAAAAATCTTAAGAAAATCCAAAAGAATCGAAGTGAATATCAAGTAAATTTACTCAAATTCTGCACCTTTCACTAAAAATCATAAAAAAATTCAAAAAGATTTAATTTAATTTTACCAACATTTCTTCAATTTCAGCTCCTCCTACTAAAAATCTTATGAAAATGCAAAAGAATCGAAGTGAATTTCAACAATATTTTCTCAAATTCTGCACCTTTCACTAAAAGTCATAAAAAAATGCAAAGAAATTTAATTTAATTTCACCAAAATATCATCAATTTCAGCTCCTTCTACTAAAAATCTTATGAAAATCCAAAGGAATCGAAGTGAATATCAACTAAATTTACTCAAATTCTGCATATGTAACTAAAAATCATAAAAAAATGTAAAGAAATTTAATTTAATTTCACCAAAATATCATCAATTTCAGCTCCTTCTACTAAAAATCTTAAGAAAATCCAAAAGAATCGAAGTGAATATCAAGTAAATTTACTCAAATTCTGCACCTTTCACTAAAAATCATAAAAAAATTCAAAAAGATTTAATTTAATTTTACCAACATTTCTTCAATTTCAGCTCCTCCTACTAAAAATCTTATGAAAATGCAAAAGAATCGAAGTGAATTTCAACAATATTTTCTCAAATTCTGTATCTGTAACTAAAAATCATAAAAAAATTCAAAAAGATTTCATTTAATTTCACCAAAATATCATCAATTTCAGCTCCTTCTACTAAAAATCTTATGAAAATCCAAAGGAATCGAAGTGAATATCAACTAAATTTACTCAAATTCTGCATATGTAACTAAAAATCATAAAAAAATGTAAAGAAATTTAATTTAATTTCACCAAAATATCATCAATTTCAGCTCCTTCTACTAAAAATCTTAAGAAAATCCAAAAGAATCGAAGTGAATATCAAGTAAATTTACTCAAATTCTGCACCTTTCACTAAAAATCATAAAAAAATTCAAAAAGATTTAATTTAATTTTACCAACATTTCTTCAATTTCAGCTCCTCCTACTAAAAATCTTATGAAAATGCAAAAGAATCGAAGTGAATTTCAACAATATTTTCTCAAATTCTGTATCTATAACTAAAAATCATAAAAAAATTCAAAAAGATTTAATTTAATTTCACCAAAATATCATCAATTTCAGCTCCTTCTACTAAAAATCTTATGAAAATCCAATAGAATCTAAGTGAATATCAACTAAATTTACTCAAATTCTGCATCTGTAACTAAAAATCATAAAAAAATGCAAAGAAATTTAATTTAATTTCACCAAAATATCATCAATTTCAGCTCCTTCTACTAAAAATCTTATGAAAATCCAATAGAATCTAAGTGAATATCAACTAAATTTACTCAAATTCTGCATCTGTAACTAAAAATCATAAAAAAATTCAGAAAGATTTAATTTAATTTTAACACAATTTCCTTCAATTTCAGCTCCTTCTACTAAAAATCTTATGAAAATCCAAAGGAATCGAAGTGAATATCAAGTAAATTTACTCAAATTCTGCACCTTTCACTAAAAGTCATAAAAAAATGCAAAGAAATTTAATTTAATTTCACCAAAATATCATCAATTTCAGCTCCTTCTACTAAAAATCTTAAGAAAATCCAAAAGAATCGAAGTGAATATCAAGTAAATTTACTCAAATTCTGCACCTTTCACTAAAAATCATAAAAAAATTCAAAAAGATTTAATTTAATTTTACCAACATTTCTTCAATTTCAGCTCCTCCTACTAAAAATCTTATGAAAATGCAAAAGAATCGAAGTGAATTTCAACAATATTTTCTCAAATTCTGTATCTGTAACTAAAAATCATAAAAAAATTCAAAAAGATTTCATTTAATTTCACCAAAATATCATCAATTTCAGCTCCTTCTACTAAAAATCTTATGAAAATCCAAAGGAATCGAAGTGAATATCAACTAAATTTACTCAAATTCTGCATATGTAGATAACTAAAAATCATAAAAACATGTAAAGAAATTTAATTTAATTTCACCAAAATATCATCAATTTCAGCTCCTTCTACTAAAAATCTTAAGAAAATCCAAAAGAATCGAAGTGAATATCAAGTAAATTTACTCAAATTCTGCACCTTTCACTAAAAATCATAAAAAAATGCAAAGAAATTTAATTTAATTTCACCAAAATATCATCAATTTCAGCTCCTTCTACTAAAAATCTTATGAAAATCCAAAGGAATCGATGTGAATATCAACTAAATTTACTCAAATTCTGCATATGTAACTAAAAATCATAAAAAAATGTAAAGAAATTTAATTTAATTTCACCAAAATATCATCAATTTCAGCTCCTTCTACTAAAAATCTTAAGAAAATCCAAAAGAATCGAAGTGAATATCAAGTAAATTTACTCAAATTCTGCACCTTTCACTAAAAATCATAAAAAAATTCAAAAAGATTTAATTTAATTTTACCAACATTTCTTCAATTTCAGCTCCTCCTACTAAAAATCTTATGAAAATGCAAAAGAATCGAAGTGAATTTCAACAATATTTTCTCAAATTCTGCACCTTTCACTAAAAGTCATAAAAAAATGCAAAGAAATTTAATTTAATTTCACCAAAATATCATCAATTTCAGCTCCTTCTACTAAAAATCTTATGAAAATCCAAAGGAATCGAAGTGAATATCAACTAAATTTACTCAAATTCTGCATATGTAACTAGTAGTAGTTTATTAATGTTCCCCTCAGGGTTACATTCTCCCTTATCCTCTCCTCGATCCTTACATTTTCCTTACCCTATCTTATCCTAACTTAAACTTAACTTATCCTACTTATCCTACTCTCAACCTACCTATCTATTTACATATTTATAAAATCTTATTATACTCTTATACTATTTACAAACTAATTATACTATTTACAATATTTACACAAGCCCCACTCCTTTACATAGACTCTCCCCTCTCACTCGCTCGCTCGCTCTCCCTCGCCCGCTCGCACGCTCCCTCCCCGGACCTCCGCTTCCGCTCGGCTCTCCGTCCACTCCAATCCCTCATTCATTCCCCCGTTCCCCCACACACTCGCCTCCTCTCTTCCAACTTCCTCATCCACTTCTCTCCCTCTCCTTCATCTCCTAGAACTTCCCCTGCCATCTCCTGCCACCCCTTTTCTTCCCCCCACCCCATGCACTCCTCCCACACATGCTCCCATGTCTCCTCCCCCCTCCCACATACCCTGCACCTCCTCTTCTCTCCCTCCTCCCAGTATCTGCCCCCCCTCATTTCACTGCCCAGCCTGAACCTCGCCACTCTTCTCCATCTACTTTCCCCCCACCCCTTCTTTAAATACCCCGGTATCCCTTCTCCCTTCACTCTTCCATACCATTTGTTATATCTGGCGCTCCCTATCCTTTCCCACCTCTCCTCCTTCTGTACTTTCCATTCCCTGCTCACCAATTCTTCTCCTCTTAGTCCCCCATCCTCCCTCATCCTCTCTATCTCCTCCAGCGTCCATCCCCTCCCCTCAAAAAACTCTTTCCTTTCCGTTTCCCACCCCTCTAGCACCTTTCCCCTTCTTATCCTCCCCTTCACCTCCTCCCAGCACCTCCTTGCTAGTTCTCCCCCCTGTCCTTCCTCCAGCTTCCTCTCGAAAGCCCACGCCCTCATCCCCGCCCTGCCCTTCATCATTCCCCTCTGCGTCTCCTCCCTCACTATATACCCCGGTGTACTCCTTTCTACCCCCAACACCCACTTCAGGAACCTTTCCTGTATCCTCTCTATTTTTTCCCTTTCCCTCCATCCCCACACCTCCGCCCCGTACCCCACCACCGGCCATACTAGTCTGTCGAACAGCCAAAGTCTTCTTTCCCAATCTTTTTCGAACAGTCTCTTTCCAATCCCCCATACCTTTCCCATCACCGCGGCCCCCTTCTTCACTCTTTCCCCCACGTGTCCCTCTTGTCCCCCATTCCCCATCAGCGTGTACCCCAGGTACCTAAAACTCTTCACCTCTTCCAGCTCCTCACCCTTCCACCTCCAATTCACCTTCTTCCACCTCCCTCCCCCCCTCCTGCACCTCATGACCTTTGTTTTTCCCACATTCACTTGTAACCCCTTCCTATCCACATATTTTTCCAACTTCCCCATCAATCCCTTCATTCCTTCCTCGTCCTCAGCTATCACCGCCACGTCATCCGCGTACGCTAATGCGTACACTTTTCCCTCCCCCAGTTTTACCCCTCCCCATCTTCCCTTTTCCAATTCCTCGTCTAGGTCCGCGATTAAAAGAGTGAACAGGCTCGGGCTCAGCGGGCACCCTTGCCTCACCCCTCTCGCAGTCCAAAACCTCTCTCCTTCTTGTCCCCCCACCCGCACCCTACTTATTGTTTCCCTTAATACCTCCTCACACCTCACCACTATCTGCTCTCTCACTCCCCTCCCCCTCATTGCCCCCACTAATACCTCCCTGTCCACCGAGTCAAACGCGGCCTTCATATCTATAAACAACACTACCATATTTTTCCCCTTTCTCCCCACCTGCCTGTTAATCAGGTAATTTAAAACATATATATTATCAATACACCCCACCCCCCGCCTAAACCCCGTTTGACTCGGTGGCAGCAATCCTTTCACCTCCACCTCCACCCTCAGCCTTTCCGCTAACACAGACGCATACACCTTGTATGCCGTCTGTGTTAGGGTTATACCTCTATAGTCCTCCACCTTTCCGCCTCCCCCCTTTTTTATCACCGGGACTACCACTCCCTCCTTCCATCCTTCCGGCCACCCTTCCCCCCTCCACACCCTATTGCACATCACCCATAGCCATTCCTCTACTTCTGCCCCTCCGTACTTCCACACCTCGTTCGGGATCCCGTCCCCTCCTCCCGCCTTCCCGTCCTTTAAATTCCTTATCACCTTTCCTATCTCTTCCCTTCCTATCTCTGCCTCTCCATCATCCCACCTCCTCTTCTCTCCATCCCTTCTCACTCTCCATTCTACTCCCCCTAGCAAACCTTTAAAATATTCATCCCAATCTCCCATTGCTATCTTTTCATTTACCCTTCCTTTCCTCTTCCTTCCCCTATTAACCACCTTCCAAACCTCCCCCTCCGTTCTCACCCCTTCCACCTCCTTCATCCACCTCTCCACCTCCTTGCTCCTTTTTTCCTCGCACAACCTCCCATACTCCCTCTTTAACTCCTTGTATTTTCTCCCATCCCCTCCCTCCCTCCTCCATTTTCTCAGTTCTCTCCTCACCTTCCTTTTCCCCTCTCTACACTCCGAATCCCACCACCCTCCCCCCTTTTTCTTCTTCCCCTCTTTACCCATCTGGTCCATTGCTCCTTTTATCCTTCCCCGCAGCTCACTCCATTCCTCCTCCACTTCTTTCTCCCCTTCGCCCCTTTTTCCGAACTTCCTCATAAATTCCAACCTTCCTTCTTCCGTCCAATTTCCTCTGCCCCCTCCCTTTTCTCCTCCCTTTTTCCCCCCTCCCCCCTCCTCCCTCCCCTCCCCTCTCAACCACACCACCACCGGATGGTGATCCGATTCTATCCTATCGCCTACCTCCATCCTCTCCACCTTTTCCCTTGTAGCCTCATTTCCTATCACATAATCTATCACCGTGTTCCCCCGCCCCCCTGTGAAGGTCCACTCCCCCTCCTCATCCCCCTCTATATTCCCATTCATTATTCCCCAGCCCATTTCCCCTATATGCCTGCACAATATCCTCCCTTCCCCATTTACCTCCTTATCCCTAGATCTCCTACTTCCCTCCCCCTTCCCCTCCTTCTCCTCCTCTTCCCATGCTTCTCCCCCTTCCTCCCCTGTACGCGCGTTAAAATCCCCCCCTATAACTACCCTCACCCCCCCTTCCCTCTCCTCCATCCATTCTCCTAGCTCCTCTAATTTTTCCTTCAGGTCTCCATTAACATATACCCCTACCACCTTCCACCAGCCCCCACCTATTTTCACCTTCTTAGCCATTATTCCCTCCCTTCCTCCTCCTCCCCCTTCACCCAATTCACCCAATTCCAGCCCCTTTCTCACACCCATTAGCATACCCCCTATCGCTCTCCCCCTCTTGTTTTCCCTCCTGGCCCATTGTTTCTCCCATGCATATCCCCTGGGTAGCCTTCTTTCCACTTGCTCCCAATCTTTCTCTTCGACCCAGGTCTCACTTAACACCATAACGTCCCATTCCATCAATCCCCTCCAAAAATCTTCATCCTTCCTCCTCACTCCCGCCACATTCCAGAAGGCCACCTTCCAAATCCCCCCCCCCCTTTCTTTCCCCCTATTCTTTTTCTCCTCCTTTCCCCCCTCCCCTCCCCCTTCCGACTTCACTCGTTTCCCTGGTCCTCATACCATTTCTCCCTTATTTCATCCCACCTCCTTACCTTCCCATCCACCCACATTTTCATATATCCCACCTGCACTCTCTTACCCTTCTCTCTTTCCCTCTGAGCCTCCCTCTCAATCTTCCACTTCGCCCTCCTTTCCTCCTCTGTGAGGTCGTCCTCCACCCTTTCTCTTCTTCCTCTCAATTTGTTTTTCGCCTCCATTACTTTCCTCTTTTCTTCTCTTCCCTTCATACTCACTAGTGCCATTCCCCCTCCTTCCCTTCCTGTCTTACCTACTCTCTTCACCTCCTGTATTCCCTCCATCCCCAGCCCCATCCTTTCCCAAAGCCTCCCCACTTCCACCTTCACCTCACTTCCTTCCCCCCCCCCCAGCCCCCTTACCATCACGTTATTTCTTCTCCTCTCTCATTCCTTCTTGTCCTGTACCACCTCTATCTTTCTCACTCTCAGTCCCCACTCCCCCTCATTCCCAGATATCTCTATATCCCCCCCCTCCCCCTTCCGTTCTTTTTCCCATCTCTCCACCTTCTCTATCACCTCATCCATCCTTTTCTCTCTCTCTTCCATCTTTCCCAACATTTCTACCAAGCCTTCCCTCCTTCTCCTCTCCTCCCTCATCTCCTCCTCCCACCTCCTCCTCTCTCCTCTCCACTCTTCTTCCCTCCTTCTTCTCTCCTCCCTCTCCATTTCCATTTCCTCCCTATCCTTTCTTATTTCCTCCCTTAGCTCTTTCCTTTCCTCTCTGTCCCTTTCCATATCCTCTCTCATCCTCCTGATCTCTAGCATCATTTCTCTCATCATCTCTACTATTCCTTCCCCCCCCTCCTCTCCTTCTTTCCCCCCCGGCTTTTCGCCTTTCTCCGGCGACCTCCTTGTCATCCCGCTCCTCTTAAACCCTCCCTTCCCCTCCATCTCATCCCCTATCCCCTCCTCCCTCTCCCTCTTTTTTCCATAATAGTTTTCTAAACTCCCCACACTGCTCCCTACACTACTTGTACTGTCCCTCCTCTTTTTATCCTCACCTCGTAATCCCCCCTTCCCTTTCTCACCCTCCTTTCCCTCTTCCATCCTTCCTGTGCCTGTTCACTCCCTTCCCCTTGCCTATTACCCCTTTTCACCTTCTTTGTTTTCTCCTCTCTTCTCTCACCTTCTTTTCCTTCCTACCTCGCGCCTTATCTCGCCTTATCCCCCACTTGAGTTTCCCGCCTTTTCGATCCTCTGTTTTATTTTTCTCCTCTCCCGCACTGTGTCGCCACTTTCCTCTCACCGCTCTTCGCTTCCTTCCCGCCTTATTTCACCTACCGGCACACCTAACCTCCAAACCTCCCCCTATCTCTGTTGCTTCTCCAGCCTACCCTACAGCCCGCCCTTTCCTTATATCCCTCGCTCTTCCTCACTACCCCAACTCTCTCTCGCATCCACTCTCCAGCCCTTCCTCACCACCTCACTCGTCTTTCCGTCTTACAGTCACCCGCTCACTCTCACTCAGCACTGACACGCTCGCGACCGGAAACGGAAGTCCCCTATAATATGTAACTAAAAATCATAAAAAAATGTAAAGAAATTTAATTTAATTTCACCAAAATATCATCAATTTCAGCTCCTTCTACCAAAAATCTTAAGAAAATCCAAAAGAATCGAAGTGAATATCAAGTAAATTTACTCAAATTCTGCACCTTTCACTAAAAATCATAAAAAAATTCAAAAAGATTTAATTTAATTTTACCAACATTTCTTCAATTTCAGCTCCTCCTACTAAAAATCTTATGAAAATGCAAAAGAATCGAAGTGAATTTCAACAATATTTTCTCAAATTCTGTATCTGTAACTAAAAATCATAAAAAAATTCAAAAAGATTTCATTTAATTTCACCAAAATATCATCAATTTCAGCTCCTTCTACTAAAAATCTTATGAAAATCCAAAGGAATCGAAGTGAATATCAACTAAATTTACTCAAATTCTGCATATGTAACTAAAAATCATAAAAAAATGTAAAGAAATTTAATTTAATTTCACCAAAATATCATTAATTTCAGCTCCTTCTACTAAAAATCTTAAGAAAATCCAAAAGAATCGAAGTGAATATCAAGTAAATTTACTCAAATTCTGCACCTTTCACTAAAAATCATAAAAAAATTCAAAAAGATTTAATTTAATTTTACCAACATTTCTTCAATTTCAGCTCCTCCTACTAAAAATCTTATGAAAATGCAAAAGAATCGAAGTGAATTTCAACAATATTTTCTCAAATTCTGTATCTATAACTAAAAATCATAAAAAAATTCAAAAAGATTTAATTTAATTTCACCAAAATATCATCAATTTCAGCTCCTTCTACTAAAAATCTTATGAAAATCCAATAGAATCTAAGTGAATATCAACTAAATTTACTCAAATTCTGCATCTGTAACTAAAAATCATAAAAAAATGCAAAGAAATTTAATTTCATTTCACCAAAATATCATCAATTTCAGCTCCTTCTACTAAAAATCTTAAGAAAATCCAAAAGAATCGAAGTGAATATCAAGTAAATTTACACAAATTCTGCACCTTTCACTAAAAATCATAAAAAAATGCAAAGAAATTTAATTTAATTTCACCAAAATATCATCAATTTCAGCTCCTTCTACTAAAAATATTAAGAAAATCCAAAAGAATCGAAGTGAATATCAAGTAAATTTACTCAAATTCTGCACCTTTCACTAAAAATCATAAAAAAATTCAAAAAGATTTAATTTAATTTTACCAACATTTCTTCAATTTCAGCTCCTCCTACTAAAAATCTTATGAAAATGCAAAAGAATCGAAGTGAATTTCAACAATATTTTCTCAAATTCTGTATCTGTAACTAAAAATCATAAAAAAATTCAAAAAGATTTAATTTAATTTCACCAAAATATCATCAATTTCAGCTCCTTCTACTAAAAATCTTATGAAAATCCAATAGAATCTAAGTGAATATCAACTAAATTTACTCAAATTCTGCATCTGTAACTAAAAATCATAAAAAAATGCAAAGAAATTTAATTTAATTTCACCAAAATATCATCAATTTCAGCTCCTTCTACTAAAAATCTTAAGAAAATCCAAAAGAATCGAAGTGAATATCAAGTAAATTTACTCAAATTCTGCACCTTTCACTAAAAATCATAAAAAAATGCAAAGAAATTTAATTTAATTTCACCAAAATATCATCAATTTCAGCTCCTTCTACTAAAAATCTTAAGAAAATCCAAAAGAATCGAAGTGAATATCAAGTAAATTTACTCAAATTCTGCACCTTTCACTAAAAATCATAAAAAATTTCAAAAAGATTTAATTTAATTTTACCAACATTTCTTCAATTTCAGCTCCTCCTACTAAAAATCTTATGAAAATGCAAAAGAATCGAAGTGAATTTCAACAATATTTTCTCAAATTCTGTATCTGTAACTAAAAATCATAAAAAAATTCAAAAAGATTTCATTTAATTTCACCAAAATATCATCAATTTCAGCTCCTCCTACTAAAAATCTTATGAAAATGCAAAAGAATCGAAGTGAATTTCAACAATATTTTCTCAAATTCTGTATCTATAACTAAAAATCATAAAAAAATTCAAAAAGATTTAATTTAATTTCACCAAAATATCATCAATTTCAGCTCCTTCTACTAAAAATCTTATGAAAATCCAATAGAATCTAAGTGAATATCAACTAAATTTACTCAAATTCTGCATCTGTAACTAAAAATCATAAAAAAATGCAAAGAAATTTAATTTAATTTCACCAAAATATCATCAATTTCAGCTCCTTCTACTAAAAATCTTAAGAAAATCCAAAAGAATCGAAGTGAATATCAAGTAAATTTACTCAAATTCTGCACCTTTCACTAAAAATCATAAAAAAATGCAAAGAAATTTAATTTAATTTCACCAAAATATCATCAATTTCAGCTCCTTCTACTAAAAATCTTAAGAAAATCCAAAAGAATCGAAGTGAATATCAAGTAAATTTACTCAAATTCTGCACCTTTCACTAAAAATCATAAAAAAATTCAAAAAGATTTAATTTAATTTTACCAACATTTCTTCAATTTCAGCTCCTCCTACTAAAAATCTTATGAAAATGCAAAAGAATCGAAGTGAATTTCAACAATATTTTCTCAAATTCTGTATTTATAACTAAAAATCATAAAAAAATTCAAAAAGATTTAATTTAATTTCACCAAAATATCATCAATTTCAGCTCCTTCTACTAAAAATCTTATGAAAATCCAATAGAATCTAAGTGAATATCAACTAAATTTACTCAAATTCTGCATCTGTAACTAAAAATCATAAAAAAATGCAAAGAAATTTAATTTAATTTCACCAAAATATCATCAATTTCAGCTCCTTCTACTAAAAATCTTAAGAAAATCCAAAAGAATCGAAGTGAATATCAAGTAAATTTACTCAAATTCTGCACCTTTCACTAAAAATCATAAAAAAATGCAAAGAAATTTAATTTAATTTCACCAAAATATCATCAATTTCAGCTCCTTCTACTAAAAATCTTAAGAAAATCCAAAAGAATCGAAGTGAATATCAAGTAAATTTACTCAAATTCTGCACCTTTCACTAAAAATCATAAAAAAATTCAAAAAGATTTAATTTAATTTTACCAACATTTCTTCAATTTCAGCTCCTCCTACTAAAAATCTTATGAAAATGCAAAAGAATCGAAGTGAATTTCAACAATATTTTCTCAAATTCTGTATCTGTAACTAAAAATCATAAAAAAATTCAAAAAGATTTCATTTAATTTCACCAAAATATCATCAATTTCAGCTCCTTCTACTAAAAATCTTATGAAAATCCAAAGGAATCGAAGTGAATATCAACTAAATTTACTCAAATTCTGCATATGTAACTAAAAATCATAAAAAAATGTAAAGAAATTTAATTTAATTTCACCAAAATATCATCAATTTCAGCTCCTTCTACTAAAAATCTTAAGAAAATCCAAAAGAATCGAAGTGAATATCAAGTAAATTTACTCAAATTCTGCACCTTTCACTAAAAATCATAAAAAAATTGAAAAAGATTTAATTTAATTTTACCAACATTTCTTCAATTTCAGCTCCTCCTACTAAAAATCTTATGAAAATGCAAAAGAATCGAAGTGAATTTCAACAATGTTTTCTCAAATTCTGTATCTGTAACTAAAAATCATAAAAAAATTCAAAAAGATTTCATTTAATTTCACCAAAATATCATCAATTTCAGCTCCTTCTACTAAAAATCTTATGAAAATCCAAAGGAATCGAAGTGAATATCAACTAAATTTACTCAAATTCTGCATATGTAACTAAAAATCATAAAAAAATGTAAAGAAATTTAATTTAATTTCACCAAAATATCATCAATTTCAGCTCCTTCTACTAAAAATCTTAAGAAAATCCAAAAGAATCGAAGTGAATATCAAGTAAATTTACTCAAACTCTGCACCTTTCACTAAAAATCATAAAAAAATTCAAAAAGATTTAATTTAATTTTACCAACATTTCTTCAATTTCAGCTCCTCCTACTAAAAATCTTATGAAAATGCAAAAGAATCGAAGTGAATTTCAACAATATTTTCTCAAATTCTGTATCTATAACTAAAAATCATAAAAAAATTCAAAAAGATTTAATTTAATTTCACCAAAATATCATCAATTTCAGCTCCTTCTACTAAAAATCTTATGAAAATCCAATAGAATCTAAGTGAATATCAACTAAATTTACTCAAATTCTGCATCTGTAACTAAAAATCATAAAAAAATGCAAAGAAATTTAATTTAATTTCACCAAAATATCATCAATTTCAGCTCCTTCTACTAAAAATCTTAAGAAAATCCAAAAGAATCGAAGTGAATATCAAGTAAATTTACTCAAATTCTGCACCTTTCACTAAAAATCATAAAAAAATGCAAAGAAATTTAATTTAATTTCACCAAAATATCATCAATTTCAGCTCCTTCTACTAAAAATATTAAGAAAATCCAAAAGAATCGAAGTGAATATCAAGTAAATTTACTCAAATTCTGCACCTTTCACTAAAAATCATAAAAAAATTCAAAAAGATTTAATTTAATTTTACCAACATTTCTTCAATTTCAGCTCCTCCTACTAAAAATCTTATGAAAATGCAAAAGAATCGAAGTGAATTTCAACAATATTTTCTCAAATTCTGTATCTGTAACTAAAAATCATAAAAAAATTCAAAAAGACTTAATTTAATTTCACCAAAATATCATCAATTTCAGCTCCTTCTACTAAAAATCTTATGAAAATCCAATAGAATCTAAGTGAATATCAACTAAATTTACTCAAATTCTGCATCTGTAACTAAAAATCATAAAAAAATGCAAAGAAATTTAATTTAATTTCACCAAAATATCATCAATTTCAGCTCCTTCTACTAAAAATCTTAAGAAAATCCAAAAGAATCGAAGTGAATATCAAGTAAATTTACTCAAATTCTGCACCTTTCACTAAAAATCATAAAAAAATGCAAAGAAATTTAATTTAATTTCACCAAAATATCATCAATTTCAGCTCCTTCTACTAAAAATCTTAAGAAAATCCAAAAGAATCGAAGTGAATATCAAGTAAATTTACTCAAATTCTGCACCTTTCACTAAAAATCATAAAAAATTTCAAAAATATTTAATTTAATTTTACCAACATTTCTTCAATTTCAGCTCCTCCTACTAAAAATCTTATGAAAATGCAAAAGAATCGAAGTGAATTTCAACAATATTTTCTCAAATTCTGTATCTGTAACTAAAAATCATAAAAAAATTCAAAAAGATTTCATTTAATTTCACCAAAATATCATCAATTTCAGCTCCTTCTACTAAAAATCTTATGAAAATCCAAAGGAATCGAAGTGAATATCAACTAAATTTACTCAAATTCTGCATATGTAGATAACTAAAAATCATAAAAACATGTAAAGAAATTTAATTTAATTTCACCAAAATATCATCAATTTCAGCTCCTTCTACTAAAAATCTTAAGAAAATCCAAAAGAATCGAAGTGAATATCAAGTAAATTTACTCAAATTCTGCACCTTTCACTAAAAATCATAAAAAAATTCAAAAAGATTTAATTTAATTTTACCAACATTTCTTCAATTTCAGCTCCTCCTACTAAAAATCTTATGAAAATGCAAAAGAATCGAAGTGAATTTCAACAATATTTTCTCAAATTCTGTATCTATAACTAAAAATCATAAAAAAATTCAAAAAGATTTAATTTAATTTCACCAAAATATCATCAATTTCAGCTCCTTCTACTAAAAATCTTATGAAAATCCAATAGAATCTAAGTGAATATCAACTAAATTTACTCAAATTCTGCATCTGTAACTAAAAATCATAAAAAAAATGCAAAGAAATTTAATTTAATTTCACCAAAATATCATCAATTTCAGCTCCTTCTACTAAAAATCTTATGAAAATCCAATAGAATCTAAGTGAATATCAACTAAATTTACTCAAATTCTGCATCTGTAACTAAAAATCATAAAAAAATTCAGAAAGATTTAATTTAATTTTACCACAATTTCCTTCAATTTCAGCTCCTTCTACTAAAAATCTTATGAAAATCCAAAGGAATCGAAGTGAATATCAAGTAAATTTACTCAAATTCTGCACCTTTCACTAAAAGTCATAAAAAAATGCAAAGAAATTTAATTTAATTTCACCAAAATATCATCAATTTCAGCTCCTTCTACTAAAAATCTTATGAAAATCCAAAGGAATCGAAGTGAATATCAACTAAATTTACTCAAATTCTGCATATGTAACTAAAAATCATAAAAAAATGTAAAGAAATTTAATTTAATTTCACCAAAATATCATCAATTTCAGCTCCTTCTACTAAAAATCTTAAGAAAATCCAAAAGAATCGAAGTGAATATCAAGTAAATTTACTCAAATTCTGCACCTTTCACTAAAAATCATAAAAAAATTCAAAAAGATTTAATTTAATTTTACCAACATTTCTTCAATTTCAGCTCCTCCTACTAAAAATCTTATGAAAATGCAAAAGAATCGAAGTGAATTTCAACAATATTTTCTCAAATTCTGTATCTATAACTAAAAATCATAAAAAAATTCAAAAAGATTTAATTTAATTTCACCAAAATATCATCAATTTCAGCTCCTTCTACTAAAAATCTTATGAAAATCCAATAGAATCTAAGTGAATATCAACTAAATTTACTCAAATTCTGCATCTGTAACTAAAAATCATAAAAAAAATGCAAAGAAATTTAATTTAATTTCACCAAAATATCATCAATTTCAGCTCCTTCTACTAAAAATCTTATGAAAATCCAATAGAATCTAAGTGAATATCAACTAAATTTACTCAAATTCTGCATCTGTAACTAAAAATCATAAAAAAATTCAGAAAGATTTAATTTAATTTTACCACAATTTCCTTCAATTTCAGCTCCTTCTACTAAAAATCTTATGAAAATCCAAAGGAATCGAAGTGAATATCAAGTAAATTTACTCAAATTCTGCACCTTTCACTAAAAGTCATAAAAAAATGCAAAGAAATTTAATTTAATTTCACCAAAATATCATCAATTTCAGCTCCTTCTACTAAAAATCTTATGAAAATCCAAAGGAATCGAAGTGAATATCAACTAAATTTACTCAAATTCTGCATATGTAACTAAAAATCATAAAAAAATGTAAAGAAATTTAATTTAATTTCACCAAAATATCATCAATTTCAGCTCCTTCTACTAAAAATCTTAAGAAAATCCAAAAGAATCGAAGTGAATATCAAGTAAATTTACTCAAATTCTGCACCTTTCACTAAAAATCATAAAAAAATTCAAAAAGATTTAATTTAATTTTACCAACATTTCTTCAATTTCAGCTCCTCCTACTAAAAATCTTATGAAAATGCAAAAGAATCGAAGTGAATTTCAACAATATTTTCTCAAATTCTGCACCTTTCACTAAAAGTCATAAAAAAATGTAAAGAAATTTAATTTAATTTCACCAAAATATCATCAATTTCAGCTCCTTCTACTAAAAATCTTAAGAAAATCCAAAAGAATCGAAGTGAATATCAAGTAAATTTACTCAAATTCTGCACCTTTCACTAAAAATCATAAAAAAATTCAAAAAGATTTAATTTAATTTTACCAACATTTCTTCAATTTCAGCTCCTCCTACTAAAAATCTTATGAAAATGCAAAAGAATCGAAGTGAATTTCAACAATATTTTCTCAAATTCTGTATCTGTAACTAAAAATCATAAAAAAATTCAAAAAGATTTCATTTAATTTCACCAAAATATCATCAATTTCAGCTCCTTCTACTAAAAATCTTATGAAAGTCCAAAGGAATCGAAGTGAATATCAACTAAATTTACTCAAATTCTGCATCTGTAACTAAAAATCATAAAAAATTCATAAAGATTTAATTTATATCACCAAAATTTTTTCAATTTCAGCACCTCCTACTAAAAAGCTTAAGAAAATGCAAAAGAATCGAAGTGAATTTCAACACTATTTTCTCAAATTCTGCACCTTTAACTAAAAATCATTAAAAAATGCAAAGAAATTTAATTTAATTTCACCAAAATTTCATCAATTTCAGCTCCCTCTACTAAAAATCTTAAGAGAATTCAAAAGAAACGATGTGAATTTCAACAATATTTTCACCAATTCTGCACCTTTAACTAAAAATCATAAAAAAATTCAAAAAGATTTAATTTAATTTCACCAAAATTTTTTCAGTTTCAGCACCTCCTACTAAAAATCTTAAGAAAATTCAAAAGAATCGAAGTGAATATCAACTAAATTTACTCAAATTCTGCATCTGTAACTAAAAATCATAAAAAAATTCAAAAAGATTTAATTTAATTTCACCAAAATATCATCAATTTCAGCTCCTTCTACTAAAAATCTTATGAAAATCCAATAGAATCTAAGTGAATATCAACTAAATTTACTCAAATTCTGCATCTGTAACTAAAAATCATAAAAAAATGCAAAGAAATTTAATTTAATTTCACCAAAATATCATCAATTTCAGCTCCTTCTACTAAAAATTATAAGAAAATCCAAAAGAATCGAAGTGAATATCAAGTAAATTTACTCAAATTCTGCACCTTTCACTAAAAATCATAAAAAAATGCAAAGAAATTTAATTTAATTTCACCAAAATATCATCAATTTCAGCTCCTTCTACTAAAAATCTTAAGAAAATCCAAAAGAATCGAAGTGAATATCAAGTAAATTTACTCAAATTCTGCACCTTTCACTAAAAATCATAAAAAAATTCAAAAAGATTTAATTTAATTTTACCAACATTTCTTCAATTTCAGCTCCTCCTACTAAAAATCTTATGAAAATGCAAAAGAATCGAAGTGAATTTCAACAATATTTTCTCAAATTCTGTATCTGTAACTAAAAATCATAAAAAAATTCAAAAAGATTTCATTTAATTTCACCAAAATATCAACAATTTCAGCTCCTTCTACTAAAAATCTTATGAAAATCCAAAGGAATCGAAGTGAATATCAACTAAATTTACTCAAATTCTGCATATGTAACTAAAAATCATAAAAAAATGTAAAGAAATTTAATTTAATTTCACCAAAATATCATCAATTTCAGCTCCTTCTACTAAAAGTCTTAAGAAAATCCAAAAGAATCGAAGTGAATATCAAGTAAATTTACTCAAATTCTGCACCTTTCACTAAAAATCATAAAAAAATTCAAAAAGATTTAATTTAATTTTACCAACATTTCTTCAATTTCAGCTCCTCCTACTAAAAATCTTATAAAAATGCAAAAGAATCGAAGTGAATTTCAACAATATTTTCTCAAATTCTGTATCTATAACTAAAAATCATAAAAAAATTCAAAAAGATTTAATTTAATTTCACCAAAATATCATCAATTTCAGCTCCTTCTACTAAAAATCTTATGAAAATCCAATAGAATCTAAGTGAATATCAACTAAATTTACTCAAATTCTGCATCTGTAACTAAAAATCATAAAAAAATGCAAAGAAATTTAATTTAATTTCACCAAAATATCATCAATTTCAGCTCCTTCTACTAAAAATCTTAAGAAAATCCAAAAGAATCGAAGTGAATATCAAGTAAATTTACTCAAATTCTGCACCTTTCACTAAAAATCATAAAAAAATGCAAAGAAATTTAATTTAATTTCACCAAAATATCATCAATTTCAGCTCCTTCTACTAAAAATCTTAAGAAAATCCAAAAGAATCGAAGTGAATATCAAGTAAATTTACTCAAATTCTGCACCTTTCACTAAAAATCATAAAAAAATTCAAAAAGATTTAATTTAATTTTACCAACATTTCTTCAATTTCAGCTCCTCCTACTAAAAATCTTATGAAAATGCAAAAGAATCGAAGTGAATTTCAACAATATTTTCTCAAATTCTGTATCTGTAACTAAAAAT
Organism: Andrena minutula; assembly: GCA_929113495.1. Classification (NCBI taxonomy): domain Eukaryota; kingdom Metazoa; phylum Arthropoda; class Insecta; order Hymenoptera; family Andrenidae; genus Andrena; species Andrena minutula. The sequence continues at coordinate 19,344 of CAKMYJ010000200.1, forward strand.
CATAAAAAAATTCAAAAAGATTTCATTTAATTTCACCAAAATATCATCAATTTCAGCTCCTTCTACTAAAAATCTTATGAAAATCCAAAGGAATCGAAGTGAATATCAACTAAATTTACTCAAATTCTGCATATGTAGATAACTAAAAATCATAAAAACATGTAAAGAAATTTAATTTAATTTCACCAAAATATCATCAATTTCAGCTCCTTCTACTAAAAATCTTAAGAAAATCCAAAAGAATCGAAGTGAATATCAAGTAAATTTACTCAAATTCTGCACCTTTCACTAAAAATCATAAAAAAATTCAAAAAGATTTAATTTAATTTTACCAACATTTCTTCAATTTCAGCTCCTCCTACTAAAAATCTTATGAAAATGCAAAAGAATCGATGTGAATTTCAACAATATTTTCTCAAATTCTGCACCTTTCACTAAAAGTCATAAAAAATGCAAAGAAATTTAATTTAATTTCACCAAAATATCATCAATTTCAGCTCCTTCTACTAAAAATCTTATGAAAATCCAAAGGAATCGAAGTGAATATCAACTAAATTTACTCAAATTCTGCATATGTAACTAAAAATCATAAAAAAATGTAAAGAAATTTAATTTAATTTCACCAAAATATCATCAATTTCAGCTCCTTCTACTAAAAATCTTAAGAAAATCCAAAAGAATCGAAGTGAATATCAAGTAAATTTACTCAAATTCTGCACCTTTCACTAAAAATCATAAAAAAATTCAAAAAGATTTAATTTAATTTTACCAACATTTCTTCAATTTCAGCTCCTCCTACTAAAAATCTTATGAAAATGCAAAAGAATCGAAGTGAATTTCAACAATATTTTCTCAAATTCTGTATCTGTAACTAAAAATCATAAAAAAATTCAAAAAGATTTCATTTAATTTCACCAAAATATCATCAATTTCAGCTCCTTCTACTAAAAATCTTATGAAAATCCAAAGGAATCGAAGTGAATATCAACTAAATTTACTCAAATTCTGCATATGTAACTAAAAATCATAAAAAAATGTAAAGAAATTTAATTTAATTTCACCAAAATATCATCAATTTCAGCTCCTCCTACTAAAAATCTTAAGAAAATCCAAAGAATCGAAGTGAATATCAAGTAAATTTACTCAAATTCTGCACCTTTCACTAAAAATCATAAAAAAATTCAAAAAGATTTAATTTAATTTTACCAACATTTCTTCAATTTCAGCTCCTCCTACTAAAAATCTTATGAAAATGCAAAAGAATCGAAGTGAATTTCAACAATATTTTCTCAAATTCTGTATCTATAACTAAAAATCATAAAAAAATTCAAAAAGATTTAATTTAATTTCACCAAAATATCATCAATTTCAGCTCCTTCTACTAAAAATCTTATGAAAATCCAATAGAATCTAAGTGAATATCAACTAAATTTACTCAAATTCTGCATCTGTAACTAAAAATCATAAAAAAATGCAAAGAAATTTAATTTAATTTCACCAAAATATCATCAATTTCAGCTCCTTCTACTAAAAATCTTATGAAAATCCAATAGAATCTAAGTGAATATCAACTAAATTTACTCAAATTCTGCATCTGTAACTAAAAATCATAAAAAAATTCAGAAAGATTTAATTTAATTTTAACACAATTTCCTTCAATTTCAGCTCCTTCTACTAAAAATCTTATGAAAATCCAAAGGAATCGAAGTGAATATCAAGTAAATTTACTCAAATTCTGCACCTTTCACTAAAAGTCATAAAAAAATGCAAAGAAATTTAATTTAATTTCACCAAAATATCATCAATTTCAGCTCCTTCTACTAAAAATCTTATGAAAATCCAAAGGAATCGAAGTGAATATCAACTAAATTTACTCAAATTCTGCATCTGTAACTAAAAATCATAAAAAATTCATAAAGATTTAATTTATATCACCAAAATTTTTTCAATTTCAGCACCTCCTACTAAAAAGCTTAAGAAAATGCAAAAGAATCGAAGTGAATTTCAACACTATTTTCTCAAATTCTGCACCTTTAACTAAAAATCATTAAAAAATGCAAAGAAATTTAATTTAATTTCACCAAAATTTCATCAATTTCAGCTCCCTCTACTAAAAATCTTAAGAGA
>CAKMYJ010000201.1:0-79213 GCA_929113495.1 Andrena minutula
ATTCTGCATCTGTAACTAAAAATCGGAAAAAAATTCAAAAAGATTTAATTTAATTTCGCCAAAATTTCTTCAATTTCAGCTCCTCCTACTAAAAATCTTAAGAAAATCCAAATTAATCGAAGTGAATATCAACTAAATTTACTCAAATTCTGCACCTTTAACTAAAAATCATAAAAAAGATGCAAAAAGATTTAATTTAATTTCACAAAAATTTCATCAATTTCAGCTTTTCCTCCTAAAAATCTTAAGAAAATCCAAAAGAATCTAAGTGAATATCAACTAAATTTACTCAAATTCTGCACCTTTAACTAAAAATCATAAAAAAATTCAAAAAGATTTAATTTAATTTCACCCAAATTTTTTCAATTTCCGCTCCCCCTACTAAAAATCTTATGAAAATCCAAAGGAATCAAAGTGAATATCAACAAAATTTACTCAAATTCTCCATCTGTAACTAAAAATCGGAAAAAAATTCAAAAAGATTTAATTTAATTTCGCCAAAATTTCTTCAATTTCAGCTCCTCCTACTAAAAATCTTATGAAAATCCAAATTAATCGAAGTGAATATCAACAAAATTTACTCAAATTCTGCACCTTTAACTAAAAATCATAAAAAAATTCAAAAAGATTTAATTTAATTTCGCCAAAATTTCTTCAATTTCAGCTCCTTCTACTAAAAATCTTATGAAAATCCAAAGTAATCGAAGTGAATATCAACAAAATTTACTCAAATTCTCCATCTGTAACTAAAAATCGGAAAAAAAATTCAAAAAGATTTAATTTAATTTCGCCAAAATTTCTTCAATTTCAGCTCCTCCTACTAAAAATCTTAAGAAAATCCAAATTAATCGAAGTGAATATCAACTAAATTTACTCAAATTCTGCACCTTTAACTAAAAATCATAAAAAAAATGGAAAAAGATTTAATTTAATTTCGCCAAAATTTCTTCAATTTCAGCTCCTTCTACTAAAAATCTTATGAAAATCCAAAGTAATCGAAGTGAATATCAACTAAATTTACTCAAATTCTGCACCTTTAACTAAAAATCATAAAAAAAAATGCAAAAAGATTTAATTTAATTTCACAAAAATTTCATCAATTTCAGCTTTTCCTCCTAAAAATCTTAAGAAAATCCAAAAGAATCTAAGTGAATATCAACTAAATTTACTCAAATTCTGCACCTTTAACTAAATATCATAAAAAAATTCAAAAAGATTTAATTTCATTTCGCCAAAATTTCTTCAATTTCAGCTCCTTCTACTAAAAATCTTATGAAAATCCAAAGTAATCGAAGTGAATATCAACAAAATTTACTCAAATTCTGCATCTGTAACTAAAAATCGGAAAAAAATTCAAAAAGATTTAATTTAATTTCGCCAAAATTTCTTCAATTTCAGCTCCTCCTACTAAAAATCTTAAGAAAATCCAAATTAATCGAAGTGAATATCAACTAAATTTACTCAAATTCTGCACCTTTAACTAAAAATCATAAAAAAATGCAAAAAGATTTAATTTAATTTCACAAAAATTTCATCAATTTCAGCTCTTCCTCCTAAAAATCTTAAGAAAATCCAAAAGATTCTAAGTGAATATCAACTAAATTTACTCAAATTCTGCACATTTAACTAAAAACCGTAAAAAAAATGCAAAAAGATTTCATTTAATTTCACAAAAATTTCATCAATTTCAGCTGTTCCTCCTAAAAATCTTAAGAAAATCCAAAAGAATCGAAGTGAATATCAACTAAATTTACTCAAATTCTGCACCTTTAACTAAAAATCATAAAAATTTTCAAAAGGTTTAATTCAATTTCACCAAAATTTTTTCAATTTCAGTTCCTCCTACAAAAAATCTTAAGAAAATCCAAAAGAATCCAAGTGAATATCAACTAAATTTACTCAAATTCTGCACCTTTAACTAAAAATCGTAAAAAAAATTCAAAAAGATTTAATTTAATTTCGCCAAAATTTCTTCAATTTCAGCTCCTTCTACTAAAAATCTTATGAAAATCCAAAGGAATCGAAGTAAATATCAACTTAATTTACTCTAATGCTGCATCTGTAACTAAAAATCATAAAAAATTTCAAAGATTTAATTCAATTTCACCAAAATTTTTTCAATTTCAGTTCCTTCTACTAAAAATTTTAAGAAAATCCAAAAGAATCGAAGTGAATATCAACTAAATTTACTCAAATTCTGCACCTTTAACTAAAAATCATAAAAAATTTCAAAAAGATTTAATTCAATTTCACCAAAATTTTTTCAATTTCAGTTCCTCCTACAAAAAATCTTAAGAAAATCCAAAAGAATCCAAGTGAATATCAACTAAATTTACTCAAATTCTGCACCTTTAACTAAAAATCGTAAAAAAAAATGCAAAAAGATTTAATTTAAATTCACAAAAATTTCAACAATTTCAGCTCTTCCTCCTAAAAATCTTAAGAAAAACCAAAAGAATCGAAGTGAATATCAACTAAATTTACTCAAATTCTGCACCTTTAACTAAAAATCATAAAAATTTTAAAAAGGTTTAATTCAATTTCACCAAAATTTTTTCAATTTCAGTTCCTCCTACAAAAAATCTTAAGAAAATCCAAAAGAATCCAAGTGAATATCAACTAAATTTACTCAAATTCTGTACCTTTAACTAAAAATCGTAAAAAAAATTCAAAAAGATTTCATTTAATTTCACAAAAATTTCACCAATTTCAGCTCTTCCTCCTAAAAATCTTAAGAAAATCCAAAAGAATCTAAATGAATATAAAACTAAATTTACTCAAATTCTGCACCTTTAACTAAAAATCATAAAAAAATTCAAAAAGATTTAATTTAATTTCACTAAAATTTCTTCAATTTCAGCTCCTTCTACTAAAAATCTTGTGAAAATCCAAAGTAATCGATGTGAATATTAACTAAATTTACTCAAATTCTGCACCTTTAACTAAAAATCGTAAAAAAATTCAAAAAGATTTAATTTAATTTCACTAAAATTTCTTCAATTTCAGCTCCTTCTACTAAAAATCTTATGAAAATCCAAAGTAATCGAAGTGAATATCAAGTAAATTTACTCAAATTTTGCACCTTTAACTAAAAATCGTAAAAAAATTCAAAAAGATTTAATTTAATTTCGCCAAAATTTCTTCAATTTCAGCTCCTCCTACAAAAAATCTTAAGAAAATCCAAAAGAATCCAAGTGAATATCAACTAAATTTACTCAAATTCTGCACCTTTAACTAAAAATCGTAAAAAAAATGCAAAAAGATTTAATTTAAATTCACAAAAATTTCAACAATTTCAGCTCTTCCTCCTAAAAATCTTAAGAAAATCCAAAAGAATCGAAGTGAATATCAACTAAATTTACTCAAATTCTGCACCTTTAACTAAAAATCGTAAAAAAAATTCAAAAAGATTTAATTTAATTTCGCCAAAATTTCTTCAATTTCAGCTCCTTCTACTAAAAATCTTATGAAAATCCAAAGGAATCGAAGTAAATATCAACTTAATTTACTCTAATGCTGCATCTGTAACTAAAAATCATAAAAAATTTCAAAGATTTAATTCAATTTCACAAAAATTTTTTCAATTTCAGTTCCTCCTACTAAAAATCTTAAGAAAATCCAAAAGAATCGAAGTGAATATCAACTAAATTTACTCAAATTCTGCACCTTTAACTAAAAATCATAAAAAATTTCAAAAAGATTTAATTCAATTTCACCAAAATTTTTTCAATTTCAGTTCCTCCTACAAAAAATCTTAAGAAAATCCAAAAGAATCCAAGTGAATATCAACTAAATTTACTCAAATTCTGCACCTTTAACTAAAAATCGTAAAAAAAAATGCAAAAAGATTTAATTTAAATTCACAAAAATTTCAACAATTTCAGCTCTTCCTCCTAAAAATCTTAAGAAAAACCAAAAGAATCGAAGTGAATATCAACTAAATTTACTCAAATTCTGCACCTTTAACTAAAAATCATAAAAATTTTAAAAAGGTTTAATTCAATTTCACCAAAATTTTTTCAATTTCAGTTCCTCCTACAAAAAATCTTAAGAAAATCCAAAAGAATCCAAGTGAATATCAACTAAATTTACTCCAATTCTGTACCTTTAACTAAAAATCGTAAAAAAAATTCAAAAAGATTTCATTTAATTTCACAAAAATTTCACCAATTTCAGCTCTTCCTCCTAAAAATCTTAAGAAAATCCAAAAGAATCTAAATGAATATAAAACTAAATTTACTCAAATTCTGCACCTTTAACCAAAAATCATAAAAAAATTCAAAAAGATTTAATTTAATTTCACTAAAATTTCTTCAATTTCAGCTCCTTCTACTAAAAATCTTGTGAAAATCCAAAGTAATCGATGTGAATATTAACTAAATTTACTCAAATTCTGCACCTTTAACTAAAAATCGTAAAAAAATTCAAAAAGATTTAATTTAATTTCACTAAAATTTCTTCAATTTCAGCTCCTTCTACTAAAAATCTTATGAAAATCCAAAGTAATCGAAGTGAATATCAAGTAAATTTACTCAAATTTTGCACCTTTAACTAAAAATCGTAAAAAAATTCAAAAAGATTTAATTTAATTTCGCCAAAATTTCTTCAATTTCAGCTCCTCCTACAAAAAATCTTAAGAAAATCCAAAAGAATCCAAGTGAATATCAACTAAATTTACTCAAATTCTGCACCTTTAACTAAAAATCGTAAAAAAAATGCAAAAAGATTTAATTTAAATTCACAAAAATTTCAACAATTTCAGCTCTTCCTCCTAAAAATCTTAAGAAAATCCAAAAGAATCGAAGTGAATATCAACTAAATTTACTCAAATTCTGCACCTTTAACTAAAAATCGTAAAAAAAATTCAAAAAGATTTAATTTAATTTCGCCAAAATTTCTTCAATTTCAGCTCCTTCTACTAAAAATCTTATGAAAATCCAAAGGAATCGAAGTAAATATCAACTTAATTTACTCTAATGCTGCATCTGTAACTAAAAATCATAAAAAATTTCAAAGATTTAATTCAATTTCACAAAAATTTTTTCAATTTCAGTTCCTCCTACTAAAAATCTTAAGAAAATCCAAAAGAATCGAAGTGAATATCAACTAAATTTACTCAAATTCTGCACCTTTAACTAAAAATCATAAAAAATTTCAAAAAGATTTAATTCAATTTCACCAAAATTTTTTCAATTTCAGTTCCTCCTACAAAAAATCTTAAGAAAATCCAAAAGAATCCAAGTGAATATCAACTAAATTTACTCAAATTCTGCACCTTTAACTAAAAATCGTAAAAAAAAATGCAAAAAGATTTAATTTAAATTCACAAAAATTTCAACAATTTCAGCTCTTCCTCCTAAAAATCTTAAGAAAAACCAAAAGAATCGAAGTGAATATCAACTAAATTTACTCAAATTCTGCACCTTTAACTAAAAATCATAAAAATTTTAAAAAGGTTTAATTCAATTTCACCAAAATTTTTTCAATTTCAGTTCCTCCTACAAAAAATCTTAAGAAAATCCAAAAGAATCCAAGTGAATATCAACTAAATTTACTCCAATTCTGTACCTTTAACTAAAAATCGTAAAAAAAATTCAAAAAGATTTCATTTAATTTCACAAAAATTTCACCAATTTCAGCTCTTCCTCCTAAAAATCTTAAGAAAATCCAAAAGAATCTAAATGAATATAAAACTAAATTTACTCAAATTCTGCACCTTTAACCAAAAATCATAAAAAAATTCAAAAAGATTTAATTTAATTTCACTAAAATTTCTTCAATTTCAGCTCCTTCTACTAAAAATCTTGTGAAAATCCAAAGTAATCGATGTGAATATTAACTAAATTTACTCAAATTCTGCACCTTTAACTAAAAATCGTAAAAAAATTCAAAAAGATTTAATTTAATTTCACTAAAATTTCTTCAATTTCAGCTCCTTCTACTAAAAATCTTATGAAAATCCAAAGTAATCGAAGTGAATATCAACTAAATTTACTCAAATTTTGCACCTTTAACTAAAAATCGTAAAAAAATTCAAAAAGATTTAATTTAATTTCGCCAAAATTTCTTCAATTTCAGCTCCTCCTACAAAAAATCTTAAGAAAATCCAAAAGAATCCAAGTGAATATCAACTAAATTTACTCAAATTCTGCACCTTTAACTAAAAATCGTAAAAAAAATGCAAAAAGATTTAATTTAAATTCACAAAAATTTCAACAATTTCAGCTCTTCCTCCTAAAAATCTTAAGAAAATCCAAAAGAATCGAAGTGAATATCAACTAAATTTACTCAAATTCTGCACCTTTAACTAAAAATCGTAAAAAAAATTCAAAAAGATTTAATTTAATTTCGCCAAAATTTCTTCAATTTCAGCTCCTTCTACTAAAAATCTTATGAAAATCCAAAGGAATCGAAGTAAATATCAACTTAATTTACTCTAATGCTGCATCTGTAACTAAAAATCATAAAAAATTTCAAAGATTTAATTCAATTTCACAAAAATTTTTTCAATTTCAGTTCCTCCTACTAAAAATCTTAAGAAAATCCAAAAGAATCGAAGTGAATATCAACTAAATTTACTCAAATTCTGCACCTTTAACTAAAAATCATAAAAAATTTCAAAAAGATTTAATTCAATTTCACCAAAATTTTTTCAATTTCAGTTCCTCCTACAAAAAATCTTAAGAAAATCCAAAAGAATCCAAGTGAATATCAACTAAATTTACTCAAATTCTGCACCTTTAACTAAAAATCGTAAAAAAAAATGCAAAAAGATTTAATTTAAATTCACAAAAATTTCAACAATTTCAGCTCTTCCTCCTAAAAATCTTAAGAAAAACCAAAAGAATCGAAGTGAATATCAACTAAATTTACTCAAATTCTGCACCTTTAACTAAAAATCATAAAAATTTTAAAAAGGTTTAATTCAATTTCACCAAAATTTTTTCAATTTCAGTTCCTCCTACAAAAAATCTTAAGAAAATCCAAAAGAATCCAAGTGAATATCAACTAAATTTACTCCAATTCTGTACCTTTAACTAAAAATCGTAAAAAAAATTCAAAAAGATTTCATTTAATTTCACAAAAATTTCACCAATTTCAGCTCTTCCTCCTAAAAATCTTAAGAAAATCCAAAAGAATCTAAATGAATATAAAACTAAATTTACTCAAATTCTGCACCTTTAACTAAAAATCATAAAAAATTCAAAAAGATTTAATTTAATTTCACTAAAATTTCTTCAATTTCAGCTCCTTCTACTAAAAATCTTGTGAAAATCCAAAGTAATCGATGTGAATATTAACTAAATTTACTCAAATTCTGCACCTTTAACTAAAAATCGTAAAAAAATTCAAAAAGATTTAATTTAATTTCACTAAAATTTCTTCAATTTCAGCTCCTTCTACTAAAAATCTTATGAAAATCCAAAGTAATCGAAGTGAATATCAACTAAATTTACTCAAATTTTGCACCTTTAACTAAAAATCGTAAAAAAATTCAAAAAGATTTAATTTAATTTCGCCAAAATTTCTTCAATTTCAGCTCCTCCTACAAAAAATCTTAAGAAAATCCAAAAGAATCCAAGTGAATATCAACTAAATTTACTCAAATTCTGCACCTTTAACTAAAAATCGTAAAAAAAATGCAAAAAGATTTAATTTAAATTCACAAAAATTTCAACAATTTCAGCTCTTCCTCCTAAAAATCTTAAGAAAATCCAAAAGAATCGAAGTGAATATCAACTAAATTTACTCAAATTCTGCACCTTTAACTAAAAATCATAAAAATTTTAAAAAGGTTTAATTCAATTTCACCAAAATTTTTTCAATTTCAGTTCCTCCTACAAAAAATCTTAAGAAAATCCAAAAGAATCCAAGTGAATATCAACTAAATTTACTCAAATTCTGCACCTTTAACTAAAAATCGTAAAAAAAATTCAAAAAGATTTAATTTAATTTCGCCAAAATTTCTTCAATTTCAGCTCCTTCTACTACAAATCTTATGAAAATCCAAAGGAATCGAAGTAAATATCAACTTAATTTACTCTAATGCTGCATCTGTAACTAAAAATCATAAAAAATTTAAAAGATTTAATTCAATTTCACCAAAATTTTTTCAATTTCAGTTCCTCCTACTAAAAATCTTAAGAAAATCCAAAAGAATCGAAGTGAATATCAACTAAATTTACTCAAATTCTGCACCTTTAACTAAAAATCGTAAAAAAAATTCAAAAAGATTTAATTTAATTTCGCCAAAATTTCTTCAATTTCAGCTCCTTCTACTAAAAATCTTATGAAAATCCAAAAGAATCGAAGTGAATATCATCTAAATTTACTCAAATTCTGCACCTTTAACTAAAAATAATAAAAAATTTCAAAAAGATTTAATTCAATTTCACCAAAATTTTTTTCAATTTCAGTTCCTCCTACAAAAAATCTTAAGAAAATCCAAAAGAATCCAAGTGAATATCAACTAAATTTACTCAAATTCTGCACCTTTAACTAAAAATCGTAAAAAAAAAATGCAAAAAGATTTAATTTAATTTCACTAAAATTTCTTCAATTTCAGCTCCTTCTACTAAAAATCTTATGAAAATCCAAAGTAATCGAAGTGAATATCAACTAAATTTACTCAAATTTTGCACCTTTAACTAAAAATCGTAAAAAAATTCAAAAAGATTTAATTTAATTTCGCCAAAATTTCTTCAATTTCAGCTCCTTCTACTAAAAATCTTATGAAAATCCAAAGTAATCGAAGTGAATATCAACTAAATTTACTCCAATTCTGCACCTTTAACTAAAAATCATAAAAAAAAATGCAAAAAGATTTAATTTAATTTCACAAAAATTTCATCAATTTCAGCTTTTCCTCCTAAAAATCTTAAGAAAATCCAAAAGAATCTAAGTGAATATCAACTAAATTTACTCAAATTCTGCACCTTTAACTAAAAATCATAAAAAAATTCAAAAAGATTTAATTTAATTTCGCCAAAATTTCTTCAATTTCAGCTCCTTCTACTAAAAATCTTATGAAAATCCAAAGTAATCGAAGTGAATATCAACAAAATTTACTCAAATTCTGCATCTGTAACTAAAAATCGGAAAAAAATTCAAAAAGATTTAATTTAATTTCGCCAAAATTTCTTCAATTTCAGCTCCTCCTACTAAAAATCTTAAGAAAATCCAAATTAATCGAAGTGAATATCAACTAAATTTACTCAAATTCTGCACCTTTAACTAAAAATCATAAAAAAAATGCAAAAAGATTTAATTTAATTTCACAAAAATTTCATCAATTTCAGCTTTTCCTCCTAAAAATCTTAAGAAAATACAAAAGAATCTAAGTGAATATCAACTAAATTTACTCAAATTCTGCACCTTTAACTAAAAATCATAAAAAAATTCAAAAAGATTTAATTTAATTTCACCCAAATTTTTTCAATTTCCGCTCCCCCTACTAAAAATCTTATGAAAATCCAAAGTAATCGAAGTGAATATCAACTAAATTTACTCAAATTCTGCACCTTTAACTAAAAATCATAAAAAAAAATGCAAAAAGATTTAATTTAATTTCACAAAAATTTCATCAATTTCAGCTTTTCCTCCTAAAAATCTTAAGAAAATCCAAAAGAATCTAAGTGAATATCAACTAAATTTACTCAAATTCTGCACCTTTAACTAAATATCATAAAAAAATTCAAAAAGATTTAATTTCATTTCGCCAAAATTTCTTCAATTTCAGCTCCTTCTACTAAAAATCTTATGAAAATCCAAAGTAATCGAAGTGAATATCAACAAAATTTACTCAAATTCTGCATCTGTAACTAAAAATCGGAAAAAAATTCAAAAAGATTTAATTTAATTTAGCCAAAATTTCTTCAATTTCAGCTCCTCCTACTAAAAATCTTAAGAAAATCCAAATTAATCGAAGTGAATATCAACTAAATTTACTCAAATTCTGCACCTTTAACTAAAAATCATAAAAAAAATGCAAAAAGATTTAATTTAATTTCACAAAAATTTCATCAATTTCAGCTCTTCCTCCTAAAAATCTTAAGAAAATCCAAAAGATTCTAAGTGAATATCAACTAAATTTACTCAAATTCTGCACCTTTAACTAAAAATCATAAAAATTTTAAAAAGGTTTAATTCAATTTCACCAAAATTTTTTCAATTTCAGTTCCTCCTACAAAAAATCTTAAGAAAATCCAAAAGAATCCAAGTGAATATCAACTAAATTTACTCAAATTCTGCACCTTTAACTAAAAATCGTAAAAAAAATTAAAAAAGATTTAATTTAATTTCGCCAAAATTTCTTCAATTTCAGCTCCTTCTACTAAAAATCTTATGAAAATCCAAAGTAATCGAAGTGAATATCAACAAAATTTACTCAAATTCTGCATCTGTAACTAAAAATCGGAAAAAAATTCAAAAAGATTTAATTTAATTTCGCCAAAATTTCTTCAATTTCAGCTCCTCCTACTAAAAATCTTAAGAAAATCCAAATTAATCGAAGTGAATATCAACTAAATTTACTCAAATTCTGCACCTTTAACTAAAAATCATAAAAAAAATGCAAAAAGATTTAATTTAATTTCACAAAAATTTCATCAATTTCAGCTTTTCCTCCTAAAAATCTTAAGAAAATACAAAAGAATCTAAGTGAATATCAACTAAATTTACTCAAATTCTGCACCTTTAACTAAAAATCATAAAAAAATTCAAAAAGATTTAATTTAATTTCACCCAAATTTTTTCAATTTCCGCTCCCCCTACTAAAAATCTTATGAAAATCCAAAGTAATCGAAGTGAATATCAACTAAATTTACTCAAATTCTGCACCTTTAACTAAAAATCATAAAAAAAAATGCAAAAAGATTTAATTTAATTTCACAAAAATTTCATCAATTTCAGCTTTTCCTCCTAAAAATCTTAAGAAAATCCAAAAGAATCTAAGTGAATATCAACTAAATTTACTCAAATTCTGCACCTTTAACTAAATATCATAAAAAAATTCAAAAAGATTTAATTTCATTTCGCCAAAATTTCTTCAATTTCAGCTCCTTCTACTAAAAATCTTATGAAAATCCAAAGTAATCGAAGTGAATATCAACAAAATTTACTCAAATTCTGCATCTGTAACTAAAAATCGGAAAAAAATTCAAAAAGATTTAATTTAATTTAGCCAAAATTTCTTCAATTTCAGCTCCTCCTACTAAAAATCTTAAGAAAATCCAAATTAATCGAAGTGAATATCAACTAAATTTACTCAAATTCTGCACCTTTAACTAAAAATCATAAAAAAAATGCAAAAAGATTTAATTTAATTTCACAAAAATTTCATCAATTTCAGCTCTTCCTCCTAAATATCTTAAGAAAATCCAAAAGATTCTAAGTGAATATCAACTAAATTTACTCAAATTCTGCACCTTTAACTAAAAATCATAAAAATTTTAAAAAGGTTTAATTCAATTTCACCAAAATTTTTTCAATTTCAGTTCCTCCTACAAAAAATCTTAAGAAAATCCAAAAGAATCCAAGTGAATATCAACTAAATTTACTCAAATTCTGCACCTTTAACTAAAAATCGTAAAAAAAAATTAAAAAAGATTTAATTTAATTTCGCCAAAATTTCTTCAATTTCAGCTCCTTCTACTAAAAATCTTATGAAAATCCAAAGGAATCGAAGTAAATATCAACTAAATTTACTCAAATTCTGCACCTTTAACTAAAAATCATAAAAAATTTCAAAAAGATTTAATTCAATTTCACCAAAATTTTTTCAATTTCAGTTCCTCCTACTAAAAATCTTAAGAAAATCCAAAAGAATCGAAGTGAATATCAACTAAATTTACTCAAATTCTGCACCTTTAACTAAAAATCATAAAAAATTTCAAAAAGATTTAATTCAATTTCACCAAAATTTTTTCAATTTCAGTTCCTCCTACAAAAAATCTTAAGAAAATCCAAAAGAATCCAAGTGAATATCAACTAAATTTACTCAAATTCTGCACCTTTAACTAAAAATCGTAAAAAAAAATGCAAAAAGATTTAATTTAAATTCACAAAAATTTCAACAATTTCAGCTCTTCCTCCTAAAAATCTTAAGAAAAACCAAAAGAATCGAAGTGAATATCAACTAAATTTACTCAAATTCTGCACCTTTAACTAAAAATCATAAAAATTTTAAAAATGTTTAATTCAATTTCACCAAAATTTTTTCAATTTCAGTTCCTCCTACAAAAAATCTTAAGAAAATCCAAAAGAATCCAAGTGAATATCAACTAAATTTACTCAAATTCTGTACCTTTAACTAAAAATCGTAAAAAAAATTCAAAAAGATTTCATTTAATTTCACAAAAATTTCACCAATTTCAGCTCTTCCTCCTAAAAATCTTAAGAAAATCCAAAAGAATCTAAATGAATATAAAACTAAATTTACTCCAATTCTGCACCTTTAACTAAAAATCATAAAAAAATTCAAAAAGATTTAATTTAATTTCACTAAAATTTCTTCAATTTCAGCTCCTTCTACTAAAAATCTTGTGAAAATCCAAAGTAATCGAAGTGAATATTAACTAAATTTACTCAAATTCTGCACCTTTAACTAAAAATCGTAAAAAAATTCAAAAAGATTTTATTTAATTTCACTAAAATTTCTTCAATTTCAGCTCCTTCTACTAAAAATCTTATGAAAATCCAAAGTAATCGAAGTGAATATCAACTAAATTTACTCAAATTTTGCACCTTTAACTAAAAATCGTAAAAAAATTCAAAAAGATTTAATTTAATTTCGCCAAAATTTCTTCAATTTCAGTTCCTCCTACAAAAAATCTTAAGAAAATCCAAAAGAATCCAAGTGAATATCAACTAAATTTACTCAAATTCTGCACCTTTAACTAAAAATCGTAAAAAAAATGCAAAAAGATTTAATTTAAATTCACAAAAATTTCAACAATTTCAGCTCTTCCTCCTAAAAATCTTAAGAAAATCCAAAAGAATCGAAGTGAATATCAACTAAATTTACTCAAATTCTGCACCTTTAACTAAAAATCATAAAAATTTTAAAAAGGTTTAATTCAATTTCACCAAAATTTTTTCAATTTCAGTTCCTCCTACAAAAAATCTTAAGAAAATCCAAAAGAATCGAAGTGAATATTAACTAAATTTACTCAAATTCTGCACCTTTAACTAAAAATCGTAAAAAAATTCAAAAAGATTTAATTCAATTTCACCAAAATTTTTTCAATTTCAGTTCCTCCTACTAAAAATCTTAAGAAAATCCAAAAGAATCGAAGTGAATATCAACTAAATTTACTCAAATTCTGCACCTTTAACTAAAAATCGTAAAAAAAATTCAAAAAGATTTAATTTAATTTCGCCAAAATTTCTTCAATTTCAGCTCCTTCTACTAAAAATCTTATGAAAATCCAAAGGAATCGAAGTAAATATCAACTTAATTTACTCTAATGCTGCATCTGTAACTAAAAATCATAAAAAATTTCAAAGATTTAATTCAATTTCACCAAAATTTTTTCAATTTCAGTTCCTCCTACTAAAAATCTTAAGAAAATCCAAAAGAATCGAAGTGAATATCAACTAAATTTACTCAAATTCTGCACCTTTAACTAAAAATCATAAAAAATTTCAAAAAGATTTAATTCAATTTCACCAAAATTTTTTCAATTTCAGTTCCTCCTACAAAAAATCTTAAGAAAATCCAAAAGAATCCAAGTGAATATCAACTAAATTTACTCAAATTCTGCACCTTTAACTAAAAATCGTAAAAAAAATGCAAAAAGATTTAATTTAAATTCACAAAAATTTCAACAATTTCAGCTCTTCCTCCTAAAAATCTTAAGAAAAACCAAAAGAATCGAAGTGAATATCAACTAAATTTACTCAAATTCTGCACCTTTAACTAAAAATCATAAAAATTTTAAAACGGTTTAATTCAATTTCACCAAAATTTCTTCAATTTCAGCTCCTTCTACTAAAAATCTTGTGAAAATCCAAAGTAATCGAAGTGAATATTAACTGAATTTACTCAAATTCTGCACCTTTAACTAAAAATCGTAAAAAAATTCAAAAAGATTTAATTTAATTTCACTAAAATTTCTTCAATTTCAGCTCCTTCTACTAAAAATCTTATGAAAATCCAAAGTAATCGAAGTGAATATCAACTAAATTTACTCAAATTTTGCACCTTTAACTAAAAATCGTAAAAAAATTCAAAAAGATTTAATTTAATTTCGCCAAAATTTCTTCAATTTCAGCTCCTTCTACTAAAAATCTTATGAAAATCCAAAGTAATCGAAGTGAATATCAACTAAATTTACTCCAATTCTGCACCTTTAACTAAAAATCATAAAAAAAAAAATGCAAAAAGATTTAATTTAATTTCACAAAAATTTCATCAATTTCAGCTTTTCCTCCTAAAAATCTTAAGAAAATCCAAAAGAATCTAAGTGAATATCAACTAAATTTACTCAAATTCTGCACCTTTAACTAAAAATCATAAAAAAATTCAAAAAGATTTAATTTAATTTCGCCAAAATTTCTTCAATTTCAGCTCCTTCTACTAAAAATCTTATGAAAATCCAAAGTAATCGAAGTGAATATCAACAAAATTTACTCAAATTCTGCATCTGTAACTAAAAATCGGAAAAAAATTCAAAAAGATTTAATTTAATTTCGCCAAAATTTCTTCAATTTCAGCTCCTCCTACTAAAAATCTTAAGAAAATCCAAATTAATCGAAGTGAATATCAACTAAATTTACTCAAATTCTGCACCTTTAACTAAAAATCATAAAAAAAATGCAAAAAGATTTAATTTAATTTCACAAAAATTTCATCAATTTCAGCTTTTCCTCCTAAAAATCTTAAGAAAATCCAAAAGAATCTAAGTGAATATCAACTAAATTTACTCAAATTCTGCACCTTTAACTAAAAATCATAAAAAAATTCAAAAAGATTTAATTTAATTTCACCCAAATTTTTTCAATTTCCGCTCCCCCTACTAAAAATCTTATGAAAATCCAAAGGAATCAAAGTGAATATCAACAAAATTTACTCAAATTCTCCATCTGTAACTAAAAATCGGAAAAAAATTCAAAAAGATTTAATTTAATTTCGCCAAAATTTCTTCAATTTCAGCTCCTCCTACTAAAAATCTTATGAAAATCCAAAGTAATCGAAGTGAATATCAACAAAATTTACTCAAATGCTGCACCTTTAACTAAAAATCATAAAAAAATTCAAAAAGATTTAATTTAATTTCGCCAAAATTTCTTCAATTTCAGCTCCTTCTACTAAAAATCTTATGAAAATCCAAAGTAATCGAAGTGAATATCAACTAAATTTACTCAAATTCTGCACCTTTAACTAAAAATCATAAAAAAAAATGCAAAAAGATTTAATTTAATTTCACAAAAATTTCATCAATTTCAGCTTTTCCTCCTAAAAATCTTAAGAAAATCCAAAAGAATCTAAGTGAATATCAACTAAATTTACTCAAATTCTGCACCTTTAACTAAAAATCGTAAAAAAAAATGCAAAAAGATTTAATTTAAATTCACAAAAATTTCAACAATTTCAGCTCTTCCTCCTAAAAATCTTAAGAAAAACCAGAAGAATCGAAGTGAATATCAACTAAATTTACTCAAATTCTGCACCTTTAACTAAAAATCATAAAAATTTTAAAAAGGTTTAATTCAATTTCATCAAAATTTCTTCAATTTCAGCTCCTTCTACTAAAAATCTTATGAAAATCCAAAGTAATCGAAGTGAATATCAACAGAATTTACTCAAATTCTGCATCTGTAACTAAAAATCGGAAAAAAATTCAAAAAGATTTAATTTAATTTCGCCAAAATTTCTTCAATTTCAGCTCCTCCTACTAAAAATCTTAAGAAAATCCAAATTAATCGAAGTGAATATCAACTAAATTTACTCAAATTCTGCACCTTTAACTAAAAATCATAAAAAATTTCAAAAAGATTTAATTTAATTTCACCCTAATTTTTTCAATTTCCGCTCCCCCTACTAAAAATCTTATGAAAATCCAAAGGAATCAAAGTGAATATCAACAAAATTTACTCAAATTCTCCATCTGTAACTAAAAATCGGAAAAAAATTCAAAAAGATTTAATTTAATTTCGCCAAAATTTCTTCAATTTCAGCTCCCCCTACTAAAAATCTTATGAAAATCCAAAGTAATCGAAGTGAATATCAACAAAATTTACTCAAATTCTGCACCTTTAACTAAAAATCATAAAAAAATTCAAAAAGATTTAATTTAATTTCGCCAAAATTTCTTCAATTTCAGCTCCTTCTACTAAAAATCTTATGAAAATCCAAAGTAATCGAAGTGAATATCAACAAAATTTACTCAAATTCTCCATCTGTAACTAAAAATCGGAAAAAAATTCAAAAAGATTTAATTTAATTTCGCCAAAATTTCTTCAATTTCAGCTCCTCCTACTAAAAATCTTAAGAAAATCCAAATTAATCGAAGTGAATATCAACTAAATTTACTCAAATTCTGCACCTTTAACTAAAAATCATAAAAAAAATGCAAAAAGATTTAATTTAATTTCGCCAAAATTTCTTCAATTTCAGCTCCTTCTACTAAAAATCTTATGAAAATCCAAAGTAATCGAAGTGAATATCAACTAAATTTACTCAAATTCTGCACCTTTAACTAAAAATCATAAAAAAAAATGCAAAAAGATTTAATTTAATTTCACAAAAATTTCATCAATTTCAGCTTTTCCTCCTAAAAATCTTAAGAAAATCCAAAAGAATCTAAGTGAATATCAACTAAATTTACTCAAATTCTGCACCTTTAACTAAATATCATAAAAAAATTCAAAAAGATTTAATTTCATTTCGCCAAAATTTCTTCAATTTCAGCTCCTTCTACTAAAAATCTTATGAAAATCCAAAGTAATCGAAGTGAATATCAACAAAATTTACTCAAATTCTGCATCTGTAACTAAAAATCGGAAAAAAATTCAAAAAGATTTAATTTAATTTCGCCAAAATTTCTTCAATTTCAGCTCCTCCTACTAAAAATCTTAAGAAAATCCAAATTAATCGAAGTGAATATCAACTAAATTTACTCAAATTCTGCACCTTTAACTAAAAATCATAAAAAAAATGCAAAAAGATTTAATTTAATTTCACAAAAATTTCATCAATTTCAGCTCTTCCTCCTAAAAATCTTAAGAAAATCCAAAAGATTCTAAGTGAATATCAACTAAATTTACTCAAATTCTGCACATTTAACTAAAAACCGTAAAAAAAATGCAAAAAGATTTCATTTAATTTCACAAAAATTTCATCAATTTCAGCTGTTCCTCCTAAAAATCTTAAGAAAATCCAAAAGAATCGAAGTGAATATCAACTAAATTTACTCAAATTCTGCACCTTTAACTAAAAATCATAAAAATTTTAAAAAGGTTTAATTCAATTTCACCAAAATTTTTTCAATTTCAGTTCCTCCTACAAAAAATCTTAAGAAAATCCAAAAGAATCCAAGTGAATATCAACTAAATTTACTCAAATTCTGCACCTTTAACTAAAAATCGTAAAAAAAATTCAAAAAGATTTAATTTAATTTCGCCAAAATTTCTTCAATTTCAGCTCCTTCTACTAAAAATCTTATGAAAATCCAAAGTAATCGAAGTGAATATCAACAAAATTTACTCAAATTCTGCACCTTTAACTAAAAATCATAAAAAAAATGGAAAAAGATTTAATTTAATTTCGCCAAAATTTCTTCAATTTCAGCTCCTCCTACTAAAAATCTTAAGAAAATCCAAATTAATCGAAGTGAATATCAACTAAATTTACTCAAATTCTGCACCTTTAACTAAAAATCATAAAAAAAATGCAAAAAGATTTAATTTAATTTCACAAAAATTTCATCAATTTCAGCTCTTCCTCCTAAAAATCTTAAGAAAATCCAAAAGATTCTAAGTGAATATCAACTAAATTTACTCAAATTCTGCACATTTAACTAAAAACCGTAAAAAAAATGCAAAAAGATTTCATTTAATTTCACAAAAATTTCATCAATTTCAGCTGTTCCTCCTAAAAATCTTAAGAAAATCCAAAAGAATCGAAGTGAATATCAACTAAATTTACTCAAATTCTGCACCTTTAACTAAAAATCATAAAAATTTTAAAAAGGTTTAATTCAATTTCACCAAAATTTTTTCAATTTCAGTTCCTCCTACAAAAAATCTTAAGAAAATCCAAAAGAATCCAAGTGAATATCAACTAAATTTACTCAAATTCTGCACCTTTAACTAAAAATCGTAAAAAAAATTCAAAAAGATTTAATTTAATTTCGCCAAAATTTCTTCAATTTCAGCTCCTTCTACTAAAAATCTTATGAAAATCCAAAGTAATCGAAGTGAATATCAACAAAATTTACTCAAATTCTGCATCTGTAACTAAAAATCGGAAAAAAATTCAAAAAGATTTAATTTAATTTCGCCAAAATTTCTTCAATTTCAGCTCCTCCTACTAAAAATCTTAAGAAAATCCAAATTAATCGAAGTGAATATCAACTAAATTTACTCAAATTCTGCACCTTTAACTAAAAATCATAAAAAAAATGCAAAAAGATTTAATTTAATTTCGCCAAAATTTCTTCAATTTCAGCTCCTTCTACTAAAAATCTTATGAAAATCCAAAGGAATCGAAGTAAATATCAACTTAATTTACTCTAAGTCTGCATCTGTAACTAAAAATCATAAAAAATTTCAAAGATTTAATTCAATTTCACCAAAATTTTTTCAATTTCAGTTCCTCCTACTAAAAATCTTAAGAAAATCCAAAAGAATCGAAGTGAATATCAACTAAATTTACTCAAATTCTGCACCTTTAACTAAAAATCGTAAAAAAAATTCAAAAAGATTTAATTTAATTTCGCCAAAATTTCTTCAATTTCAGCTCCTTCTACTAAAAATCTTATGAAAATCCAAAGGAATCGAAGTAAATATCAACTTAATTTACTCTAATGCTGCATCTGTAACTAAAAATCGTAAAAAAAATGCAAAAAGATTTAATTTAAATTCACAAAAATTTCAACAATTTCAGCTCTTCCTCCTAAAAATCTTAAGAAAAACCAAAAGAATCGAAGTGAATATCAACTAAATTTACTCAAATTCTGCACCTTTAACTAAAAATCATAAAAATTTTAAAAAGGTTTAATTCAATTTCACCAAAATTTCTTCAATTTCAGCTCCTTCTACTAAAAATCTTATGAAAATCCAAAGTAATCGAAGTGAATATCAACAGAATTTACTCAAATTCTGCATCTGTAACTAAAAATCGGAAAAAAATTCAAAAAGATTTAATTTAATTTCGCCAAAATTTCTTCAATTTCAGCTCCTCCTACTAAAAATCTTAAGAAAATCCAAATTAATCGAAGTGAATATCAACTAAATTTACTCAAATTCTGCACCTTTAACTAAAAATCATAAAAAAATTCAAAAAGATTTAATTTAATTTCACCCAAATTTTTTCAATTTCCGCTCCCCCTACTAAAAATCTTATGAAAATCCAAAGGAATCAAAGTGAATATCAACAAAATTTACTCAAATTCTCCATCTGTAACTAAAAATCGGAAAAAAATTCAAAAAGATTTAATTTAATTTCGCCAAAATTTCTTCAATTTCAGCTCCTCCTACTAAAAATCTTATGAAAATCCAAAGTAATCGATGTGAATATCAACAAAATTTACTCAAATTCTGCACCTTTAACTAAAAATCATAAAAAAATTCAAAAAGATTTAATTTAATTTCGCCAAAATTTCTTCAATTTCAGCTCCTTCTACTAAAAATCTTATGAAAATCCAAAGTAATCGAAGTGAATATCAACAAAATTTACTCAAATTCTCCATCTGTAACTAAAAATCGGAAAAAATTCAAAAAGATTTAATTTAATTTCGCCAAAATTTCTTCAATTTCAGCTCCTCCTACTAAAAATCTTAAGAAAATCCAAATTAATCGAAGTGAATATCAACTAAATTTACTCAAATTCTGCACCTTTAACTAAAAATCATAAAAAAAATGCAAAAAGATTTAATTTAATTTCGCCAAAATTTCTTCAATTTCAGCTCCTTCTACTAAAAATCTTATGAAAATCCAAAGTAATCGAAGTGAATATCAACTAAATTTACTCAAATTCTGCACCTTTAACTAAAAATCATAAAAAAAAATGCAAAAAGATTTAATTTAATTTCACAAAAATTTCATCAATTTCAGCTTTTCCTCCTAAAAATCTTAAGAAAATCCAAAAGAATCTAAGTGAATATCAACTAAATTTACTCAAATTCTGCACCTTTAACTAAATATCATAAAAAAATTCAAAAAGATTTAATTTCATTTCGCCAAAATTTCTTCAATTTCAGCCCCTTCTACTAAAAATCTTATGAAAATCCAAAGTAATCGAAGTGAATATCAACAAAATTTACTCAAATTCTGCATCTGTAACTAAAAATCGGAAAAAAATTCAAAAAGATTTAATTTAATTTCGCCAAAATTTCTTCAATTTCAGCTCCTCCTACTAAAAATCTTAAGAAAATCCAAATTAATCGAAGTGAATATCAACTAAATTTACTCAAATTCTGCACCTTTAACTAAAAATCATAAAAAAAATGCAAAAAGATTTAATTTAATTTCACAAAAATTTCATCAATTTCAGCTCTTCCTCCTAAAAATCTTAAGAAAATCCAAAAGAATCGAAGTGAATATCAACTAAATTTACTCAAATTCTGCACCTTTAACTAAAAATCATAAAAATTTTAAAAAGGTTTAATTCAATTTCACCAAAATTTTTTCAATTTCAGTTCCTCCTACAAAAAATCTTAAGAAAATCCAAAAGAATCCAAGTGAATATCAACTAAATTTACTCAAATTCTGCACCTTTAACTAAAAATCGTAAAAAAAATTCAAAAAGATTTAATTTAATATCGCCAAAATTTCTTCAATTTCAGCTCCTTCTACTAAAAATCTTATGAAAATCCAAAGTAATCGAAGTGAATATCAACAAAATTTACTCAAATTCTGCATCTGTAACTAAAAATCGGAAAAAAATTCAAAAAGATTTAATTTAATTTCGCCAAAATTTCTTCAATTTCAGCTCCTCCTACTAAAATTCTTAAGAAAATCCAAATTAATCGAAGTGAATATCAACTAAATTTACTCAAATTCTGCACCTTTAACTAAAAATCATAAAAAAAATGCAAAAAGATTTAATTTAATTTCGCCAAAATTTCTTCAATTTCAGCTCCTTCTACTAAAAATCTTATGAAAATCCAAAGGAATCGAAGTAAATATCAACTTAATTTACTCTAATGCTGCATCTGTAACTAAAAATCATAAAAAATTTCAAAGATTTAATTCAATTTCACCAAAATTTTTTCAATTTCAGTTCCTCCTACTAAAAATCTTAAGAAAATCCAAAAGAATCGAAGTGAATATCAACTAAATTTACTCAAATTCTGCACCTTTAACTAAAAATCGTAAAAAAAATTCAAAAAGATTTAATTTAATTTCGCCAAAATTTCTTCAATTTCAGCTCCTTCTACTAAAAATCTTATGAAAATCCAAAGGAATCGAAGTAAATATCAACTTAATTTACTCTAATGCTGCATCTGTAACTAAAAATCATAAAAAATTTCAAAGATTTAATTCAATTTCACCAAAATTTTTTCAATTTCAGTTCCTCCTACTAAAAATCTTAAGAAAATCCAAAAGAATCGAAGTGAATATCAACTAAATTTACTCAAATTCTGCACCTTTAACTAAAAATCATAAAAAATTTCAAAAAGATTTAATTCAATTTCACCAAAATTTTTTCAATTTCAGTTCCTCCTACAAAAAATCTTAAGAAAATCCAAAAGAATCCAAGTGAATATCAACTAAATTTACTCAAATTCTGCACCTTTAACTAAAAATCGTAAAAAAAATGCAAAAAGATTTAATTTAAATTCACAAAAATTTCAACAATTTCAGCTCTTCCTCCTAAAAATCTTAAGAAAAACCAACAGAATCGAAGTGAATATCAACTAAATTTACTCAAATTCTGCACCTTTAACTAAAAATCATAAAAAAAATGCAAAAAGATTTAATTTAATTTCACAAAAATTTCATCAATTTCAGCTTTTCCTCCTAAAAATCTTAAGAAAATCCAAAAGAATCTAAGTGAATATCAACTAAATTTACTCAAATTCTGCACCTTTAACTAAAAATCATAAAAAAATTCAAAAAGATTTAATTTAATTTCACCCAAATTTTTTCAATTTCCGCTCCCCCTACTAAAAATCTTATGAAAATCCAAAGGAATCAAAGTGAATATCAACAAAATTTACTCAAATTCTCCATCTGTAACTAAAAATCGGAAAAAAATTCAAAAAGATTTAATTTAATTTCGCCAAAATTTCTTCAATTTCAGCTCCTCCTACTAAAAATCTTAAGAAAATCCAAAGTAATCGAAGTGAATATCAACTAAATTTACTCCAATTCTGCACCTTTAACTAAAAATCATAAAAAAAAAATGCAAAAAGATTTAATTTAATTTCACAAAAATTTCATCAATTTCAGCTTTTCCTCCTAAAAATCTTAAGAAAATCCAAAAGAATCTAAGTGAATATCAACTAAATTTACTCAAATTCTGCACCTTTAACTAAAAATCATAAAAAAATTCAAAAAGATTTAATTTAATTTCGCCAAAATTTCTTCAATTTCAGCTCCTTCTACTAAAAATCTTATGAAAATCCAAAGTAATCGAAGTGAATATCAACAAAATTTACTCAAATTCTGCATCTGTAACTAAAAATCGGAAAAAAATTCAAAACGATTTAATTTAATTTCGCCAAAATTTCTTCAATTTCAGCTCCTCCTACTAAAAATCTTAAGAAAATCCAAATTAATCGAAGTGAATATCAACTAAATTTACTCAAATTCTGCACCTTTAACTAAAAATCATAAAAAAATTCAAAAAGATTTAATTTAATTTCGCCAAAATTTCTTCAATTTCAGCTCCTCCTACTAAAAATCTTATGAAAATCCAAAGTAATCGAAGTGAATATCAACAAAATTTACTCAAATTCTGCATCTGTAACTAAAAATCGGAAAAAAATTCAAAAAGATTTAATTTAATTTCGCCAAAATTTCTTCAATTTCAGCTCCTCCTACTAAAAATCTTAAGAAAATCCAAATTAATCGAAGTGAATATCAACTAAATTTACTCAAATTCTGCACCTTTAACTAAAAATCATAAAAAAAATGCAAAAAGATTTAATTTAATTTCACAAAAATTTCATCAATTTCAGCTTTTCCTCCTAAAAATCTTATGAAAATCCAAAAGAATCTAAGTGAATATCAACTAAATTTACTCAAATTCTGCACCTTTAACTAAAAATCATAAAAAAAATGCAAAAAGATTTAATTTAATTTCACCCAAATTTTTTCAATTTCCGCTCCCCCTACTAAAAATCTTATGAAAATCCAAAGGAATCAAAGTGAATATCAACAAAATTTACTCAAATTCTCCATCTGTAACTAAAAATCGGAAAAAAATTCAAAAAGATTTAATTTAATTTCGCCAAAATTTCTTCAATTTCAGCTCCTCCTACTAAAAATCTTATGAAAATCCAAAGTAATCGAAGTGAATATCAACAAAATTTACTCAAATTCTGCATCTGTAACTAAAAATCGGAAAAAAATTCAAAAAGATTTAATTTAATTTCGCCAAAATTTCTTCAATTTCAGCTCCTCCTACTAAAAATCTTAAGAAAATCCAAATTAATCGAAGTGAATATCAACTAAATTTACTCAAATTCTGCACCTTTAACTAAAAATCATAAAAAAAATGCAAAAAGATTTAATTTAATTTCGCCAAAATTTCTTCAATTTCAGCTCCTTCTACTAAAAATCTTATGAAAATCCAAAGGAATCGAAGTAAATATCAACTTAATTTACTCTAATGCTGCATCTGTAACTAAAAATCATAAAAAATTTCAAAGATTTAATTCAATTTCACCAAAATTTTTTCAATTTCAGTTCCTCCTACTAAAAATCTTAAGAAAATCCAAAAGAATCGAAGTGAATATCAACTAAATTTACTCAAATTCTGCACCTTTAACTAAAAATCGTAAAAAAAATTCAAAAAGATTTAATTTAATTTCGCCAAAATTTCTTCAATTTCAGCTCCTTCTACTAAAAATCTTATGAAAATCCAAAGGAATCGAAGTAAATATCAACTTAATTTACTCTAATGCTGCATCTGTAACTAAAAATCGTAAAAAAAAATGCAAAAAGATTTAATTTAAATTCACAAAAATTTCAACAATTTCAGCTCTTCCTCCTAAAAATCTTAAGAAAAACCAGAAGAATCGAAGTGAATATCAACTAAATTTACTCAAATTCTGCACCTTTAACTAAAAATCATAAAAAAATTCAAAAAGATTTAATTTAATTTCACCCAAATTTTTTCAATTTCCGCTCCCCCTACTAAAAATCTTATGAAAATCCAAAGGAATCAAAGTGAATATCAACAAAATTTACTCAAATTCTCCATCTGTAACTAAAAATCGGAAAAAAAATTCAAAAAGATTTAATTTAATTTCGCCAAAATTTCTTCAATTTCAGCTCCTCCTACTAAAAATCTTATGAAAATCCAAAGTAATCGAAGTGAATATCAACAAAATTTACTCAAATTCTGCACCTTTAACTAAAAATCATAAAAAAATTCAAAAAGATTTAATTTAATTTCGCCAAAATTTCTTCAATTTCAGCTCCTTCTACTAAAAATCTTATGAAAATCCAAAGTAATCGAAGTGAATATCAACTAAATTTACTCAAATTCTCCATCTGTAACTAAAAATCGGAAAAAAATTCAAAAAGATTTAATTCAATTTCACCAAAATTTTTTCAATTTCAGTTCCTCCTACTAAAAATCTTAAGAAAATCCAAAAGAATCGAAGTGAATATCAACTAAATTTACTCAAATTCTGCACCTTTAACTAAAAATCGTAAAAAAAATTCAAAAAGATTTAATTTAATTTCGCCAAAATTTCTTCAATTTCAGCTCCTTCTACTAAAAATCTTATGAAAATCCAAAGGAATCGAAGTGAATATCAACTAAATTTACTCCAATTCTGCACCTTTAACTAAAAATCATAAAAAAAAAATGCAAAAAGATTTAATTCAATTTCACCAAAATTTTTTCAATTTCAGTTCCTCCTACTAAAAATCTTAAGAAAATCCAAAAGAATCGAAGTGAATATCAACTAAATTTACTCAAATTCTGCACCTTTAACTAAAAATCATAAAAAATTTCAAAAAGATTTAATTCAATTTCACCAAAATTTTTTCAATTTCAGTTCCTCCTACAAAAAATCTTAAGATAATCCAAAAGAATCCAAGTGCATATCAACTAAATTTACTCAAATTCTGCACCTTTAACTAAAAATCGTAAAAAAAAATGCAAAAAGATTTAATTTAAATTCACAAAAATTTCAACAATTTCAGCTCTTCCTCCTAAAAATCTTAAGAAAAACCAACAGAATCGAAGTGAATATCAACTAAATTTACTCAAATTCTGCACCTTTAACTAAAAATCATAAAAAAAATGCAAAAAGATTTAATTTAATTTCACAAAAATTTCATCAATTTCAGCTTTTCCTCCTAAAAATCTTAAGAAAATCCAAAAGAATCTAAGTGAATATCAACTAAATTTACTCAAATTCTGCACCTTTAACTAAAAATCATAAAAAAATTCAAAAAGATTTAATTTAATTTCACCCAAATTTTTTCAATTTCCGCTCCCCCTACTAAAAATCTTATGAAAATCCAAAGGAATCAAAGTGAATATCAACAAAATTTACTCAAATTCTCCATCTGTAACTAAAAATCGGAAAAAAATTCAAAAAGATTTAATTTAATTTCGCCAAAATTTCTTCAATTTCAGCTCCTTCTACTAAAAATCTTATGAAAATCCAAAGTAATCGAAGTGAATATCAACTAAATTTACTCCAATTCTGCACCTTTAACTAAAAATCATAAAAAAAAAATGCAAAAAGATTTAATTTAATTTCACAAAAATTTCATCAATTTCAGCTTTTCCTCCTAAAAATCTTAAGAAAATCCAAAAGAATCTAAGTGAATATCAACTAAATTTACTCAAATTCTGCACCTTTAACTAAAAATCATAAAAAAATTCAAAAAGATTTAATTTAATTTCGCCAAAATTTCTTCAATTTCAGCTCCTTCTACTAAAAATCTTATGAAAATCCAAAGTAATCGAAGTGAATATCAACAAAATTTACTCAAATTCTGCATCTGTAACTAAAAATCGGAAAAAAATTCAAAAAGATTTAATTTAATTTCGCCAAAATTTCTTCAATTTCAGCTCCTCCTACTAAAAATCTTAAGAAAATCCAAATTAATCGAAGTGAATATCAACTAAATTTACTCAAATTCTGCACCTTTAACTAAAAATCATAAAAAAATTCAAAAAGATTTAATTTAATTTCGCCAAAATTTCTTCAATTTCAGCTCCTTCTACTAAAAATCTTATGAAAATCCAAAGTAATCGAAGTGAATATCAACAAAATTTACTCAAATTCTGCATCTGTAACTAAAAATCGGAAAAAAATTCAAAAAGATTTAATTTAATTTCGCCAAAATTTCTTCAATTTCAGCTCCTCCTACTAAAAATCTTAAGAAAATCCAAATTAATCGAAGTGAATATCAACTAAATTTACTCAAATTCTGCACCTTTAACTAAAAATCATAAAAAAAATGCAAAAAGATTTAATTTAATTTCACAAAAATTTCATCAATTTCAGCTTTTCTTCCTAAAAATCTTAAGAAAATCCAAAAGAATCTAAGTGAATATCAACTAAATTTACTCAAATTCTGCACCTTTAACTAAAAATCATAAAAAAAATGCAAAAAGATTTAATTTAATTTCACCCAAATTTTTTCAATTTCCGCTCCCCCTACTAAAAATCTTATGAAAATCCAAAGGAATCAAAGTGAATATCAACAAAATTTACTCAAATTCTCCATCTGTAACTAAAAATCGGAAAAAAATTCAAAAAGATTTAATTTAATTTCGCCAAAATTTCTTCAATTTCAGCTCCTCCTACTAAAAATCTTATGAAAATCCAAAGTAATCGAAGTGAATATCAACAAAATTTACTCAAATTCTGCATCTGTAACTAAAAATCGGAAAAAAATTCAAAAAGATTTAATTTAATTTCGCCAAAATTTCTTCAATTTCAGCTCCTCCTACTAAAAATCTTAAGAAAATCCAAATTAATCGAAGTGAATATCAACTAAATTTACTCAAATTCTGCACCTTTAACTAAAAATCATAAAAAAAAATGCAAAAAGATTTAATTTAATTTCGCCAAAATTTCTTCAATTTCAGCTCCTTCTACTAAAAATCTTATGAAAATCCAAAGTAATCGAAGTGAATATCAACTAAATTTACTCAAATTCTGCACCTTTAACTAAAAATCATAAAAAAAAATGCAAAAAGATTTAATTTAATTTCACAAAAATTTCATCAACTTCAGCTTTTCCTCCTAAAAATCTTAAGAAAATCCAAAAGAATCTAAGTGAATATCAACTAAGTTTACTCAAATTCTGCACCTTTAACTAAAAATCATAAAAATTTTAAAAAGGTTTAATTCAATTTCACCAAAATTTTTTCAATTTCAGTTCCTCCTACAAAAAATCTTAAGAAAAACCAAAAGAATCCAAGTGAATATCAACTAAATTTACTCAAATTCTGTACCTTTAAATAAAAATCGTAAAAAAAATTCAAAAAGATTTCATTTAATTTCACAAAAATTTCACCAATTTCAGTTCTTCCTCCTAAAAATCTTAAGAAAATCCAAAAGAATCTAAATGAATATAAAACTAAATTTACTCAAATTCTGCACCTTTAACTAAAAATCATAAAAAAATTCAAAAAGATTTAATTTAATTTCACTAAAATTTCTTCAATTTCAGCTCCTTCTACTAAAAATCTTATGAAAATCCAAAGTAATCAAAGTGAATATCAACTAAATTTACTCAAATTTTGCACCTTTAACTAAAAATCGTAAAAAAATTCAAAAAGATTTAATTTAATTTCGCCAAAATTTTTTCAATTTCAGTTCCTCCTACAAAAAATCTTAAGAAAATCCAAAAGAATCCAAGTGAATATCAACTAAATTTACTCAAATTCTGCACCTTTAACTAAAAATCATAAAAAAAATGCAAAAAGATTTAATTTAATTTCACCCAAATTTTTTCAATTTCCGCTCCCCCTACTAAAAATCTTATGAAAATCCAAAAGAATCGAAGTGAATATCAACTAAATTTACTCAAATTCTGCACCTTTAACTAAAAATCATAAAAATTTTAAAAAGGTTTAATTCAATTTCACCAAAATTTCTTCAATTTCAGCTCCTTCTACTAAAAATCTTGTGAAAATCCAAAGTAATCGAAGTGAATATTAACTGAATTTACTCAAATTCTGCACCTTTAACTAAAAATCGTAAAAAAATTCAAAAAGATTTAATTTAATTTCACTAAAATTTCTTCAATTTCAGCTCCTTCTACTAAAAATCTTATGAAAATCCAAAGTAATCGAAGTGAATATCAACTAAATTTACTCAAATTTTGCACCTTTAACTAAAAATCGTAAAAAAATTCAAAAAGATTTAATTTAATTTCGCCAAAATTTCTTCAATTTCAGCTCCTTCTACTAAAAATCTTATGAAAATCCAAAGTAATCGAAGTGAATATCAACTAAATTTACTCCAATTCTGCACCTTTAACTAAAAATCATAAAAAAAAAAATGCAAAAAGATTTAATTTAATTTCACAAAAATTTCATCAATTTCAGCTTTTCCTCCTAAAAATCTTAAGAAAATCCAAAAGAATCTAAGTGAATATCAACTAAATTTACTCAAATTCTGCACCTTTAACTAAAAATCATAAAAAAATTCAAAAAGATTTAATTTAATTTCGCCAAAATTTCTTCAATTTCAGCTCCTTCTACTAAAAATCTTATGAAAATCCAAAGTAATCGAAGTGAATATCAACAAAATTTACTCAAATTCTGCATCTGTAACTAAAAATCGGAAAAAAATTCAAAAAGATTTAATTTAATTTCGCCAAAATTTCTTCAATTTCAGCTCCTCCTACTAAAAATCTTAAGAAAATCCAAATTAATCGAAGTGAATATCAACTAAATTTACTCAAATTCTGCACCTTTAACTAAAAATCATAAAAAAGATGCAAAAAGATTTAATTTAATTTCACAAAAATTTCATCAATTTCAGCTTTTCCTCCTAAAAATCTTAAGAAAATCCAAAAGAATCTAAGTGAATATCAACTAAATTTACTCAAATTCTGCACCTTTAACTAAAAATCATAAAAAAATTCAAAAAGATTTAATTTAATTTCACCCAAATTTTTTCAATTTCCGCTCCCCCTACTAAAAATCTTATGAAAATCCAAAGGAATCAAAGTGAATATCAACAAAATTTACTCAAATTCTCCATCTGTAACTAAAAATCGGAAAAAAATTCAAAAAGATTTAATTTAATTTCGCCAAAATTTCTTCAATTTCAGCTCCTCCTACTAAAAATCTTAAGAAAATCCAAATTAATCGAAGTGAATATCAACTAAATTTACTCAAATTCTGCACCTTTAACTAAAAATCATAAAAAAAATGGAAAAAGATTTAATTTAATTTCGCCAAAATTTCTTCAATTTCAGCTCCTTCTACTAAAAATCTTATGAAAATCCAAAGTAATCGAAGTGAATATCAACTAAATTTACTCAAATTCTGCACCTTTAACTAAAAATCATAAAAAAAAATGCAAAAAGATTTAATTTAATTTCACAAAAATTTCATCAATTTCAGCTTTTCCTCCTAAAAATCTTAAGAAAATCCAAAAGAATCTAAGTGAATATCAACTAAATTTACTCAAATTCTGCACCTTTAACTAAATATCATAAAAAAATTCAAAAAGATTTAATTTCATTTCGCCAAAATTTCTTCAATTTCAGCTCCTTCTACTAAAAATCTTATGAAAATCCAAAGTAATCGAAGTGAATATCAACAAAATTTACTCAAATTCTGCATCTGTAACTAAAAATCGGAAAAAAATTCAAAAAGATTTAATTTAATTTCGCCAAAATTTCTTCAATTTCAGCTCCTCCTACTAAAAATCTTAAGAAAATCCAAATTAATCGAAGTGAATATCAACTAAATTTACTCAAATTCTGCACCTTTAACTAAAAATCATAAAAAAAATGCAAAAAGATTTAATTTAATTTCACAAAAATTTCATCAATTTCAGCTCTTCCTCCTAAAAATCTTAAGAAAATCCAAAAGATCCTAAGTGAATATCAACTAAATTTACTCAAATTCTGCACATTTAACTAAAAACCGTAAAAAAAATGCAAAAAGATTTCATTTAACTCCACAAAAATTTCATCAATTTCAGCTGTTCCTCCTAAAAATCTTAAGAAAATCCAAAAGAATCGAAGTGAATATCAACTAAATTTACTCAAATTCTGCACCTTTAACTAAAAATCATAAAAATTTTAAAAAGGTTTAATTCAATTTCACCAAGATTTTTTCAATTTCAGTTCCTCCTACAAAAAATCTTAAGAAAATCCAAAAGAATCCAAGTGAATATCAACTAAATTTACTCAAATTCTGCACCTTTAACTAAAAATCGTAAAAAAAATTCAAAAAGATTTAATTTAATTTCGCCAAAATTTCTTCAATTTCAGCTCCTTCTACTAAAAATCTTATGAAAATCCAAAGGAATCGAAGTAAATATCAACTTAATTTACTCTAATGCTGCATCTGTAACTAAAAATCATAAAAAATTTCAAAGATTTAATTCAATTTCACCAAAATTTTTTCAATTTCAGTTCCTCCTACTAAAAATCTTAAGAAAATCCAAAAGAATCGAAGTGAATATCAACTAAATTTACTCAAATTCTGCACCTTTAACTAAAAATCATAAAAAATTTCAAAAAGATTTAATTCAATTTCACCAAAATTTTTTCAATTTCAGTTCCTCCTACAAAAAATCTTAAGAAAATCCAAAAGAATCCAAGTGAATATCAACTAAATTTACTCAAATTCTGCACCTTTAACTAAAAATCGTAAAAAAAAATGCAAAAAGATTTAATTTAAATTCACAAAAATTTCAACAATTTCAGCTCTTCCTCCTAAAAATCTTAAGAAAAACCAAAAGAATCGAAGTGAATATCAACTAAATTTACTCAAATTCTGCACCTTTAACTAAAAATCATAAAAATTTTAAAAAGGTTTAATTCAATTTCACCAAAATTTTTTCAATTTCAGTTCCTCCTACAAAAAATCTTAAGAAAATCCAAAAGAATCCAAGTGAATATCAACTAAATTTACTCAAATTCTGTACCTTTAACTAAAAATCGTAAAAAAAATTCAAAAAGATTTCATTTAATTTCACAAAAATTTCACCAATTTCAGCTCTTCCTCCTAAAAATCTTAAGAAAATCCAAAAGAATCGAAGTGAATATCAACTAAATTTACTCAAATTCTGCACCTTTAACTAAAAATCATAAAAATTTTAAAAAGGTTTAATTCAATTTCACCAAAATTTTTTCAATTTCAGTTCCTCCTACAAAAAATCTTAAGAAAATCCAAAAGAATCCAAGTGAATATCAACTAAATTTACTCAAATTCTGCACCTTTAACTAAAAATCGTAAAAAAAATTCAAAAAGATTTAATTTAATTTCGCCAAAATTTCTTCAATTTCAGCTCCTTCTACTAAAAATCTTATGAAAATCCAAAGGAATCGAAGTAAATATCAACTTAATTTACTCTAATGCTGCATCTGTAACTAAAAATCATAAAAAATTTCAAAGATTTAATTCAATTTCACCAAAATTTTTTCAATTTCAGTTCCTCCTACTAAAAATCTTAAGAAAATCCAAAAGAATCGAAGTGAATATCAACTAAATTTACTCAAATTCTGCACCTTTAACTAAAAATCATAAAAAATTTCAAAAAGATTTAATTCAATTTCACCAAAATTTTTTCAATTTCAGTTCCTCCTACAAAAAATCTTAAGAAAATCCAAAAGAATCCAAGTGAATATCAACTAAATTTACTCAAATTCTGCACCTTTAACTAAAAATCGTAAAAAAAAATGCAAAAAGATTTAATTTAAATTCACAAAAATTTCAACAATTTCAGCTCTTCCTCCTAAAAATCTTAAGAAAAACCAAAAGAATCGAAGTGAATATCAACTAAATTTACTCAAATTCTGCACCTTTAACTAAAAATCATAAAAATTTTAAAAAGGTTTAATTCAATTTCACCAAAATTTTTTCAATTTCAGTTCCTCCTACAAAAAATCTTAAGAAAATCCAAAAGAATCCAAGTGAATATCAACTAAATTTACTCAAATTCTGTACCTTTAACTAAAAATCGTAAAAAAAATTCAAAAAGATTTCATTTAATTTCACAAAAATTTCACCAATTTCAGCTCTTCCTCCTAAAAATCTTAAGAAAATCCAAAAGAATCTAAATGAATATAAAACTAAATTTACTCAAATTCTGCACCTTTAACTAAAAATCATAAAAAAATTCAAAAAGATTTAATTTAATTTCACTAAAATTTCTTCAATTTCAGCTCCTTCTACTAAAAATCTTGTGAAAATCCAAAGTAATCGATGTGAATATTAACTAAATTTACTCAAATTCTGCACCTTTAACTAAAAATCGTAAAAAAATTCAAAAAGATTTAATTTAATTTCACTAAAATTTCTTCAATTTCAGCTCCTTCTACTAAAAATCTTATGAAAATCCAAAGTAATCGAAGTGAATATCAACTAAATTTACTCAAATTTTGCACCTTTAACTAAAAATCGTAAAAAAATTCAAAAAGATTTAATTTAATTTCGCCAAAATTTCTTCAATTTCAGCTCCTCCTACAAAAAATCTTAAGAAAATCCAAAAGAATCCAAGTGAATATCAACTAAATTTACTCAAATTCTGCACCTTTAACTAAAAATCGTAAAAAAAATGCAAAAAGATTTAATTTAAATTCACAAAAATTTCAACAATTTCAGCTCTTCCTCCTAAAAATCTTAAGAAAATCCAAAAGAATCGAAGTGAATATCAACTAAATTTACTCAAATTCTGCACCTTTAACTAAAAATCGTAAAAAAAATTCAAAAAGATTTAATTTAATTTCGCCAAAATTTCTTCAATTTCAGCTCCTTCTACTAAAAATCTTATGAAAATCCAAAGGAATCGAAGTAAATATCAACTTAATTTACTCTAATGCTGCATCTGTAACTAAAAATCATAAAAAATTTCAAAGATTTAATTCAATTTCACCAAAATTTTTTCAATTTCAGTTCCTCCTACTAAAAATCTTAAGAAAATCCAAAAGAATCGAAGTGAATATCAACTAAATTTACTCAAATTCTGCACCTTTAACTAAAAATCATAAAAAATTTCAAAAAGATTTAATTCAATTTCACCAAAATTTTTTCAATTTCAGTTCCTCCTACAAAAAATCTTAAGAAAATCCAAAAGAATCCAAGTGAATATCAACTAAATTTACTCAAATTCTGCACCTTTAACTAAAAATCGTAAAAAAAAATGCAAAAAGATTTAATTTAAATTCACAAAAATTTCAACAATTTCAGCTCTTCCTCCTAAAAATCTTAAGAAAAACCAAAAGAATCGAAGTGAATATCAACTAAATTTACTCAAATTCTGCACCTTTAACTAAAAATCATAAAAATTTTAAAAAGGTTTAATTCAATTTCACCAAAATTTTTTCAATTTCAGTTCCTCCTACAAAAAATCTTAAGAAAATCCAAAAGAATCCAAGTGAATATCAACTAAATTTACTCAAATTCTGTACCTTTAACTAAAAATCGTAAAAAAAATTCAAAAAGATTTCATTTAATTTCACAAAAATTTCACCAATTTCAGCTCTTCCTCCTAAAAATCTTAAGAAAATCCAAAAGAATCTAAATGAATATAAAACAAAATTTAAACAAATTCTGCACCTTTAACTAAAAATCATAAAAAAATTCAAAAAGATTTAATTTAATTTCACTAAAATTTCTTCAATTTCAGCTCCTTCTACTAAAAATCTTGTGAAAATCCAAAGTAATCGATGTGAATATTAACTAAATTTACTCAAATTCTGCACCTTTAACTATAAATCGTAAAAAAATTCAAAAAGATTTAATTTAATTTCACTAAAATTTCTTCAATTTCAGCTCCTTCTACTAAAAATCTTATGAAAATCCAAAGTAATCGAAGTGAATATCAACTAAATTTACTCAAATTTTGCACCTTTAACTAAAAATCGTAAAAAAATTCAAAAAGATTTAATTTAATTTCGCCAAAATTTCTTCAATTTCAGCTCCTCCTACAAAAAATCTTAAGAAAATCCAAAAGAATCCAAGTGAATATCAACTAAATTTACTCAAATTCTGCACCTTTAACTAAAAATCGTAAAAAAAATGCAAAAAGATTTAATTTAAATTCACAAAAATTTCAACAATTTCAGCTCTTCCTCCTAAAAATCTTAAGAAAATCCAAAAGAATCGAAGTGAATATCAACTAAATTTACTCAAATTCTGCACCTTTAACTAAAAATCATAAAAATTTTAAAAAGGTTTAATTCAATTTCACCAAAATTTTTTCAATTTCAGTTCCTCCTACAAAAAATCTTAAGAAAATCCAAAAGAATCCAAGTGAATATCAACTAAATTTACTCAAATTCTGCACCTTTAACTAAAAATCGTAAAAAAAATTCAAAAAGATTTAATTTCATTTCGCCAAAATTTCTTCAATTTCAGCTCCTTCTACTAAAAATCTTATGAAAATCCAAAGTAATCGAAGTGAATATCAACAAAATTTACTCAAATTCTGCATCTGTAACTAAAAATCGGAAAAAAATTCAAAAAGATTTAATTTAATTTCGCCAAAATTTCTTCAATTTCAGCTCCTCCTACTAAAAATCTTAAGAAAATCCAAATTAATCGAAGTGAATATCAACTAAATTTACTCAAATTCTGCACCTTTAACTAAAAATCATAAAAAAAATGCAAAAAGATTTAATTTAATTTCACAAAAATTTCATCAATTTCAGCTCTTCCTCCTAAAAATCTTAAGAAAATCCAAAAGATCCTAAGTGAATATCAACTAAATTTACTCAAATTCTGCACATTTAACTAAAAACCGTAAAAAAAATGCAAAAAGATTTCATTTAACTCCACAAAAATTTCATCAATTTCAGCTGTTCCTCCTAAAAATCTTAAGAAAATCCAAAAGAATCGAAGTGAATATCAACTAAATTTACTCAAATTCTGCACCTTTAACTAAAAATCATAAAAATTTTAAAAAGGTTTAATTCAATTTCACCAAGATTTTTTCAATTTCAGTTCCTCCTACAAAAAATCTTAAGAAAATCCAAAAGAATCCAAGTGAATATCAACTAAATTTACTCAAATTCTGCACCTTTAACTAAAAATCGTAAAAAAAATTCAAAAAGATTTAATTTAATTTCGCCAAAATTTCTTCAATTTCAGCTCCTTCTACTAAAAATCTTATGAAAATCCAAAGGAATCGAAGTAAATATCAACTTAATTTACTCTAATGCTGCATCTGTAACTAAAAATCATAAAAAATTTCAAAGATTTAATTCAATTTCACCAAAATTTTTTCAATTTCAGTTCCTCCTACTAAAAATCTTAAGAAAATCCAAAAGAATCGAAGTGAATATCAACTAAATTTACTCAAATTCTGCACCTTTAACTAAAAATCATAAAAAATTTCAAAAAGATTTAATTCAATTTCACCAAAATTTTTTCAATTTCAGTTCCTCCTACAAAAAATCTTAAGAAAATCCAAAAGAATCCAAGTGAATATCAACTAAATTTACTCAAATTCTGCACCTTTAACTAAAAATCGTAAAAAAAAATGCAAAAAGATTTAATTTAAATTCACAAAAATTTCAACAATTTCAGCTCTTCCTCCTAAAAATCTTAAGAAAAACCAAAAGAATCGAAGTGAATATCAACTAAATTTACTCAAATTCTGCACCTTTAACTAAAAATCATAAAAATTTTAAAAAGGTTTAATTCAATTTCACCAAAATTTTTTCAATTTCAGTTCCTCCTACAAAAAATCTTAAGAAAATCCAAAAGAATCCAAGTGAATATCAACTAAATTTACTCAAATTCTGTACCTTTAACTAAAAATCGTAAAAAAAATTCAAAAAGATTTCATTTAATTTCACAAAAATTTCACCAATTTCAGCTCTTCCTCCTAAAAATCTTAAGAAAATCCAAAAGAATCGAAGTGAATATCAACTAAATTTACTCAAATTCTGCACCTTTAACTAAAAATCATAAAAATTTTAAAAAGGTTTAATTCAATTTCACCAAAATTTTTTCAATTTCAGTTCCTCCTACAAAAAATCTTAAGAAAATCCAAAAGAATCCAAGTGAATATCAACTAAATTTACTCAAATTCTGCACCTTTAACTAAAAATCGTAAAAAAAATTCAAAAAGATTTAATTTAATTTCGCCAAAATTTCTTCAATTTCAGCTCCTTCTACTAAAAATCTTATGAAAATCCAAAGGAATCGAAGTAAATATCAACTTAATTTACTCTAATGCTGCATCTGTAACTAAAAATCATAAAAAATTTCAAAGATTTAATTCAATTTCACCAAAATTTTTTCAATTTCAGTTCCTCCTACTAAAAATCTTAAGAAAATCCAAAAGAATCGAAGTGAATATCAACTAAATTTACTCAAATTCTGCACCTTTAACTAAAAATCATAAAAAATTTCAAAAAGATTTAATTCAATTTCACCAAAATTTTTTCAATTTCAGTTCCTCCTACAAAAAATCTTAAGAAAATCCAAAAGAATCCAAGTGAATATCAACTAAATTTACTCAAATTCTGCACCTTTAACTAAAAATCGTAAAAAAAAATGCAAAAAGATTTAATTTAAATTCACAAAAATTTCAACAATTTCAGCTCTTCCTCCTAAAAATCTTAAGAAAAACCAAAAGAATCGAAGTGAATATCAACTAAATTTACTCAAATTCTGCACCTTTAACTAAAAATCATAAAAATTTTAAAAAGGTTTAATTCAATTTCACCAAAATTTTTTCAATTTCAGTTCCTCCTACAAAAAATCTTAAGAAAATCCAAAAGAATCCAAGTGAATATCAACTAAATTTACTCAAATTCTGTACCTTTAACTAAAAATCGTAAAAAAAATTCAAAAAGATTT
Organism: Andrena minutula; assembly: GCA_929113495.1. Classification (NCBI taxonomy): domain Eukaryota; kingdom Metazoa; phylum Arthropoda; class Insecta; order Hymenoptera; family Andrenidae; genus Andrena; species Andrena minutula. The sequence goes on from CAKMYJ010000201.1 coordinate 37,370, forward strand.
CATTTAATTTCACAAAAATTTCACCAATTTCAGCTCTTCCTCCTAAAAATCTTAAGAAAATCCAAAAGAATCTAAATGAATATAAAACTAAATTTACTCAAATTCTGCACCTTTAACTAAAAATCATAAAAAAATTCAAAAAGATTTAATTTAATTTCACTAAAATTTCTTCAATTTCAGCTCCTTCTACTAAAAATCTTGTGAAAATCCAAAGTAATCGATGTGAATATTAACTAAATTTACTCAAATTCTGCACCTTTAACTAAAAATCGTAAAAAAATTCAAAAAGATTTAATTTAATTTCACTAAAATTTCTTCAATTTCAGCTCCTTCTACTAAAAATCTTATGAAAATCCAAAGTAATCGAAGTGAATATCAACTAAATTTACTCAAATTATGCACCTTTAACTAAAAATCGTAAAAAAATTCAAAAAGATTTAATTTAATTTCGCCAAAATTTCTTCAATTTCAGCTCCTCCTACAAAAAATCTTAAGAAAATCCAAAAGAATCCAAGTGAATATCAACTAAATTTACTCAAATTCTGCACCTTTAACTAAAAATCGTAAAAAAAATGCAAAAAGATTTAATTTAAATTCACAAAAATTTCAACAATTTCAGCTCTTCCTCCTAAAAATCTTAAGAAAATCCAAAAGAATCGAAGTGAATATCAACTAAATTTACTCAAATTCTGCACCTTTAACTAAAAATCGTAAAAAAAATTCAAAAAGATTTAATTTAATTTCGCCAAAATTTCTTCAATTTCAGCTCCTTCTACTAAAAATCTTATGAAAATCCAAAGGAATCGAAGTAAATATCAACTTAATTTACTCTAATGCTGCATCTGTAACTAAAAATCATAAAAAATTTCAAAGATTTAATTCAATTTCACCAAAATTTTTTCAATTTCAGTTCCTCCTACTAAAAATCTTAAGAAAATCCAAAAGAATCGAAGTGAATATCAACTAAATTTACTCAAATTCTGCACCTTTAACTAAAAATCATAAAAAATTTCAAAAAGATTTAATTCAATTTCACCAAAATTTTTTCAATTTCAGTTCCTCCTACAAAAAATCTTAAGAAAATCCAAAAGAATCCAAGTGAATATCAACTAAATTTACTCAAATTCTGCACCTTTAACTAAAAATCGTAAAAAAAAATGCAAAAAGATTTAATTTAAATTCACAAAAATTTCAACAATTTCAGCTCTTCCTCCTAAAAATCTTAAGAAAATCCAAAAGAATCGAAGTGAATATCAACTAAATTTACTCAAATTCTGCACCTTTAACTAAAAATCATAAAAATTTTAAAAAGGTTTAATTCAATTTCACCAAAATTTTTTCAATTTCAGTTCCTCCTACAAAAAATCTTAAGAAAATCCAAAAGAATCCAAGTGAATATCAACTAAATTTACTCAAATTCTGTACCTTTAACTAAAAATCGTAAAAAAAATTCAAAAAGATTTCATTTAATTTCACAAAAATTTCACCAATTTCAGCTCTTCCTCATAAAAATCTTAATAAAATCAAAAAGAATCTAAATGAATATAAAACTAAATTTAATCAAATTCTGCACCTTTAACTAAAAATAATAAAAAAATTCAAAAAGATTTAATTTAATTTCACTAAAATTTCTTCAATTTCAGCTCCTTCTACTAAAAATCTTGTGAAAATCCAAAGTAATCGATGTGAATATTAACTAAATTTACTCAAATTCTGCACCTTTAACTATAAATCGTAAAAAAATTCAAAAAGATTTAATTTAATTTCACTAAAATTTCTTCAATTTCAGCTCCTTCTACTAAAAATCTTATGAAAATCCAAAGTAATCGAAGTGAATATCAACTAAATTTACTCAAATTTTGCACCTTTAACTAAAAATCGTAAAAAAATTCAAAAAGATTTAATTTAATTTCGCCAAAATTTCTTCAATTTCAGCTCCTCCTACAAAAAATCTTAAGAAAATCCAAAAGAATCCAAGTGAATATCAACTAAATTTACTCAAATTCTGCACCTTTAACTAAAAATCGTAAAAAAAATGCAAAAAGATTTAATTTAAATTCACAAAAATTTCAACAATTTCAGCTCTTCCTCCTAAAAATCTTAAGAAAATCCAAAAGAATCGAAGTGAATATCAACTAAATTTACTCAAATTCTGCACCTTTAACTAAAAATCATAAAAATTTTAAAAAGGTTTAATTCAATTTCACCAAAATTTTTTCAATTTCAGTTCCTCCTACAAAAAATCTTAAGAAAATCCAAAAGAATCCAAGTGAATATCAACTAAATTTACTCAAATTCTGCACCTTTAACTAAAAATCGTAAAAAAAATTCAAAAAGATTTAATTTAATTTCGCCAAAATTTCTTCAATTTCAGCTCCTTCTACTACAAATCTTATGAAAATCCAAAGGAATCGAAGTAAATATCAACTTAATTTACTCTAATGCTGCATCTGTAACTAAAAATCATAAAAAATTTCAAAGATTTAATTCAATTTCACCAAAATTTTTTCAATTTCAGTTCGTCCTACTAAAAATCTTAAGAAAATCCAAAAGAATCGAAGTGAATATCAACTAAATTTACTCAAATTCTGCACCTTTAACTAAAAATCGTAAAAAAAATTCAAAAAGATTTAATTTAATTTCGCCAAAATTTCTTCAATTTCAGCTCCTTCTACTAAAAATCTTATGAAAATCCAAAGGAATCGAAGTAAATATCAACTTAATTTACTCTAATGCTGCATCTGTAACTAAAAATCATAAAAAATTTCAAAGATTTAATTCAATTTCACCAAAATTTTTTCAATTTCAGTTCCTCCTACTAAAAATCTTAAGAAAATCCAAAAGAATCGAAGTGAATATCATCTAAATTTACTCAAATTCTGCACCTTTAACTAAAAATCATAAAAAATTTCAAAAAGATTTAATTCAATTTCACCAAAATTTTTTCAATTTCAGTTCCTCCTACAAAAAATCTTAAGAAAATCCAAAAGAATCCAAGTGAATATCAACTAAATTTACTCAAATTCTGCACCTTTTACTATAAATCGTAAAAAAAAATGCAAAAAGATTTAATTTAATTTCACTAAAATTTCTTCAATTTCAGCTCCTTCTACTAAAAATCTTATGAGAATCCAAAGTAATCGAAGTGAATATCAACTAAATTTACTCCAATTCTGCACCTTTAACTAAAAATCATAAAAAAAAATGCAAAAAGATTTAATTTAATTTCACAAAAATTTCATCAATTTCAGCTTTTCCTCCTAAAAATCTTAAGAAAATCCAAAAGAATCTAAGTGAATATCAACTAAATTTACTCAAATTCTGCACCTTTAACTAAAAATCATAAAAAAATTCAAAAAGATTTAATTTAATTTCGCCAAAATTTCTTCAATTTCAGCTCCTTCTACTAAAAATCTTATGAAAATCCAAAGTAATCGAAGTGAATATCAACAAAATTTACTCAAATTCTGCATCTGTAACTAAAAATCGGAAAAAAATTCAAAAAGATTTAATTTAATTTCGCCAAAATTTCTTCAATTTCAGCTCCTCCTACTAAAAATCTTAAGAAAATCCAAATTAATCGAAGTGAATATCAACTAAATTTACTCAAATTCTGCACCTTTAACTAAAAATCATAAAAAAAATGCAAAAAGATTTAATTTAATTTCACAAAAATTTCATCAATTTCAGCTTTTCCTCCTAAAAATCTTAAGAAAATACAAAAGAATCTAAGTGAATATCAACTAAATTTACTCAAATTCTGCACCTTTAACTAAAAATCATAAAAAAAATTCAAAAAGATTTAATTTAATTTCACCCAAATTTTTTCAATTTCCGCTCCCCCTACTAAAAATCTTATGAAAATCCAAAGTAATCGAAGTGAATATCAACTAAATTTACTCAAATTCTGCACCTTTAACTAAAAATCATAAAAAAAAATGCAAAAAGATTTAATTTAATTTCACAAAAATTTCATCAATTTCAGCTTTTCCTCCTAAAAATCTTAAGAAAATCCAAAAGAATCTAAGTGAATATCAACTAAATTTACTCAAATTCTGCACCTTTAACTAAATATCATAAAAAAATTCAAAAAGATTTAATTTCATTTCGCCAAAATTTCTTCAATTTCAGCTCCTTCTACTAAAAATCTTATGAAAATCCAAAGTAATCGAAGTGAATATCAACAAAATTTACTCAAATTCTGCATCTGTAACTAAAAATCGGAAAAAAATTCAAAAAGATTTAATTTAATTTCGCCAAAATTTCTTCAATTTCAGCTCCTCCTACTAAAAATCTTATGAAAATCCAAAGTAATCGAAGTGAATATCAACAAAATTTACTCAAATTCTGCACCTTTAACTAAAAATCATAAAAAAATTCAAAAAGATTTAATTTAATTTCGCCAAAATTTCTTCAATTTCAGCTCCTTCTACTAAAAATCTTATGAAAATCCAAAGTAATCGAAGTGAATATCAACTAAATTTACTCAAATTCTGCACCTTTAACTAAAAATCATAAAAAAAAATGCAAAAAGATTTAATTTAATTTCACAAAAATTTCATCAATTTCAGCTTTTCCTCCTAAAAATCTTAAGAAAATCCAAAAGAATCTAAGTGAATATCAACTAAATTTACTCAAATTCTGCACCTTTAACTAAATATCATAAAAAAATTCAAAAAGATTTAATTTCATTTCGCCAAAATTTCTTCAATTTCAGCTCCTTCTACTAAAAATCTTATGAAAATCCAAAGTAATCGAAGTGAATATCAACAAAATTTACTCAAATTCTGCATCTGTAACTAAAAATCGGAAAAAAATTCAAAAAGATTTAATTTAATTTCGCCAAAATTTCTTCAATTTCAGCTCCTCCTACTAAAAATCTTAAGAAAATCCAAATTAATCGAAGTGAATATCAACTAAATTTACTCAAATTCTGCACCTTTAACTAAAAATCATAAAAAATTTCAAAAAGATTTAATTCAATTTCACCAAAATTTTTTCAATTTCAGTTCCTCCTACAAAAAATCTTAAGAAAATCCAAAAGAATCCAAGTGAATATCAACTAAATTTACTCAAATTCTGCACATTTAACTAAAAACCGTAAAAAAAATGCAAAAAGATTTCATTTAATTTCACAAAAATTTCATCAATTTCAGCTGTTCCTCCTAAAAATCTTAAGAAAATCCAAAAGAATCGAAGTGAATATCAACTAAATTTACTCAAATTCTGCACCTTTAACTAAAAATCATAAAAATTTTAAAAAGGTTTAATTCAATTTCACCAAAATTTTTTCAATTTCAGTTCCTCCTACAAAAAATCTTAAGAAAATCCAAAAGAATCCAAGTGAATATCAACTAAATTTACTCAAATTCTGCACCTTTAACTAAAAATCGTAAAAAAAATTCAAAAAGATTTAATTTAATTTCGCCAAAATTTCTTCAATTTCAGCTCCTTCTACTAAAAATCTTATGAAAATCCAAAGTAATCGAAGTGAATATCAACAAAATTTACTCAAATTCTGCATCTGTAACTAAAAATCGGAAAAAAATTCAAAAAGATTTAATTTAATTTCGCCAAAATTTCTTCAATTTCAGCTCCTCCTACTAAAAATCTTAAGAAAATCCAAATTAATCGAAGTGAATATCAACTAAATTTACTCAAATTCTGCACCTTTAACTAAAAATCATAAAAAAAATGCAAAAAGATTTAATTTAATTTCGCCAAAATTTCTTCAATTTCAGCTCCTTCTACTAAAAATCGTATGAAAATCCAAAGGAATCGAAGTAAATATCAACTTAATTTACTCTAATGCTGCATCTGTAACTAAAAATCATAAAAAATTTCAAAGATTTAATTCAATTTCACCAAAATTTTTTCAATTTCAGTTCCTCCTACTAAAAATCTTAAGAAAATCCAAAAGAATCGAAGTGAATATCAACTAAATTTACTCAAATTCTGCACCTTTAACTAAAAATCGTAAAAAAAATTCAAAAAGATTTAATTTAATTTCGCCAAAATTTCTTCAATTTCAGCTCCTTCTACTAAAAATCTTATGAAAATCCAAAGGAATCGAAGTAAATATCAACTTAATTTACTCTAATGCTGCATCTGTAACTAAAAATCATAAAAAATTTCAAAGATTTAATTCAATTTCACCAAAATTTTTTCAATTTCAGTTCCTCCTACTAAAAATCTTAAGAAAATCCAAAAGAATCGAAGTGAATATCAACTAAATTTACTCAAATTCTGCACCTTTAACTAAAAATCATAAAAAATTTCAAAAAGATTTAATTCAATTTCACCAAAATTTTTTCAATTTCAGTTCCTCCTACAAAAAATCTTAAGAAAATCCAAAAGAATCCAAGTGAATATCAACTAAATTTACTCAAATTCTGCACCTTTAACTAAAAATCGTAAAAAAAAATGCAAAAAGATTTAATTTAAATTCACAAAAATTTCAACAATTTCAGCTTATCCTCCTAAAAATCTTAAGAAAAACCAGAAGAATCGAAGTGAATATCAACTAAATTTACTCAAATTCTGCACCTTTAACTAAAAATCATAAAAATTTTAAAAAGGTTTAATTCAATTTCACCAAAATTTCTTCAATTTCAGCTCCTTCTACTAAAAATCTTATGAAAATCCAAAGTAATCGAAGTGAATATCAACTGAATTTACTCAAATTCTGCATCTGTAACTAAAAATCGGAAAAAAATTCAAAAAGATTTAATTTAATTTCGCCAAAATTTCTTCAATTTCAGCTCCTCCTACTAAAAATCTTAAGAAAATCCAAATTAATCGAAGTGAATATCAACTAAATTTACTCAAATTCTGCACCTTTAACTAAAAATCATAAAAAATTTCAAAAAGATTTAATTTAATTTCACCCAAATTTTTTCAATTTCCGCTCCCCCTACTAAAAATCTTATGAAAATCCAAAGGAATCAAAGTGAATATCAACAAAATTTACTCAAATTCTCCATCTGTAACTAAAAATCGGAAAAAAATTCAAAAAGATTTAATTTAATTTCGCCAAAATTTCTTCAATTTCAGCTCCTCCTACTAAAAATCTTATGAAAATCCAAAGTAATCGAAGTGAATATCAACAAAATTTACTCAAATTCTGCACCTTTAACTAAAAATCATAAAAAAATTCAAAAAGATTTAATTTAATTTCGCCAAAATTTCTTCAATTTCAGCTCCTTCTACTAAAAATCTTATGAAAATCCAAAGTAATCGAAGTGAATATCAACAAAATTTACTCAAATTCTCCATCTGTAACTAAAAATCGGAAAAAAATTCAAAAAGATTTAATTTAATTTCGCCAAAATTTCTTCAATTTCAGCTCCTCCTACTAAAAATCTTAAGAAAATCCAAATTAATCGAAGTGAATATCAACTAAATTTACTCAAATTCTGCACCTTTAACTAAAAATCATAAAAAAAATGCAAAAAGATTTAATTTAATTTCGCCAAAATTTCTTCAATTTCAGCTCCTTCTACTAAAAATCTTATGAAAATCCAAAGTAATCGAAGTGAATATCAACTAAATTTACTCAAATTCTGCACCTTTAACTAAAAATCATAAAAAAAAATGCAAAAAGATTTAATTTAATTTCACAAAAATTTCATCAATTTCAGCTTTTCCTCCTAAAAATCTTAAGAAAATCCAAAAGAATCTAAGTGAATATCAACTAAATTTACTCAAATTCTGCACCTTTAACTAAATATCATAAAAAAATTCAAAAAGATTTAATTTCATTTCGCCAAAATTTCTTCAATTTCAGCTCCTTCTACTAAAAATCTTATGAAAATCCAAAGTAATCGAAGTGAATATCAACAAAATTTACTCAAATTCTGCATCTGTAACTAAAAATCGGAAAAAAATTCAAAAAGATTTAATTTAATTTCGCCAAAATTTCTTCAATTTCAGCTCCTCCTACTAAAAATCTTAAGAAAATCCAAATTAATCGAAGTGAATATCAACTAAATTGACTCAAATTCTGCACCTTTAACTAAAAATCATAAAAAAAATGCAAAAAGATTTAATTTAATTTCACAAAAATTTCATCAATTTCAGCTCTTCCTCCTAAAAATCTTAAGAAAATCCAAAAGATTCTAAGTGAATATCAACTAAATTTACTCAAATTCTGCACATTTAACTAAAAACCGTAAAAAAAATGCAAAAAGATTTCATTTAATTTCACAAAAATTTCATCAATTTCAGCTGTTCCTCCTAAAAATCTTAAGAAAATCCAAAAGAATCGAAGTGAATATCAACTAAATTTACTCAAATTCTGCACCTTTAACTAAAAATCATAAAAATTTTAAAAAGGTTTAATTCAATTTCACCAAAATTTTTTCAATTTCAGTTCCTCCTACAAAAAATCTTAAGAAAATCCAAAAGAATCCAAGTGAATATCAACTAAATTTACTCAAATTCTGCACCTTTAACTAAAAATCGTAAAAAAAATTCAAAAAGATTTAATTTAATTTCGCCAAAATTTCTTCAATTTCAGCTCCTCCTACTAAAAATCTTATGAAAATCCAAAGTAATCGAAGTGAATATCAACAAAATTTACTCAAATTCTGCATCTGTAACTAAAAATCGGAAAAAAATTCAAAAAGATTTAATTTAATTTCGCCAAAATTTCTTCAATTTCAGCTCCTCCTACTAAAAATCTTAAGAAAATCCAAATTAATCGAAGTGAATATCAACTAAATTTACTCAAATTCTGCACCTTTAACTAAAAATCATAAAAAAAATGCAAAAAGATTTAATTTAATTTCGCCAAAATTTCTTCAATTTCAGCTCCTTCTACTAAAAATCTTATGAAAATCCAAAGGAATCGAAGTAAATATCAACTTAATTTACTCTAATGCTGCATCTGTAACTAAAAATCATAAAAAATTTCAAAGATTTAATTCAATTTCACCAAAATTTTTTCAATTTCAGTTCCTCCTACTAAAAATCTTAAGAAAATCCAAAAGAATCGAAGTGAATATCAACTAAATTTACTCAAATTCTGCACCTTTAACTAAAAATCGTAAAAAAAATTCAAAAAGATTTAATTTAATTTCGCCAAAATTTCTTCAATTTCAGCTCCTTCTACTAAAAATCTTATGAAAATCCAAAGGAATCGAAGTAAATATCAACTTAATTTACTCTAATGCTGCATCTGTAACTAAAAATCGTAAAAAAAAATGCAAAAAGATTTAATTTAAATTCACAAAAATTTCAACAATTTCAGCTCTTCCTCCTAAAAATCTTAAGAAAAACCAGAAGAATCGAAGTGAATATCAACTAAATTTACTCAAATTCTGCACCTTTAACTAAAAATCATAAAAATTTTAAAAAGGTTTAATTCAATTTCACCAAAATTTCTTCAATTTCAGCTCCTTCTACTAAAAATCTTATGAAAATCCAAAGTAATCGAAGTGAATATCAACAGAATTTACTCAAATTCTGCATCTGTAACTAAAAATCGGAAAAAAATTCAAAAAGATTTAATTTAATTTCGCCAAAATTTCTTCAATTTCAGCTCCTCCTACTAAAAATCTTAAGAAAATCCAAATTAATCGAAGTGAATATCAACTAAATTTACTCAAATTCTGCACCTTCAACTAAAAATCATAAAAAAATTCAAAAAGATTTAATTTAATTTCACCCAAATTTATTCAATTTCCGCTCACCCCTACTAAAAATCTTATGAAAATCCAAAGGAATCAAAGTGAATATCAACAAAATTTACTCAAATTCTCCATCTGTAACTAAAAATCGGAAAAAAATTCAAAAAGATTTAATTTAATTTCGCCAAAATTTCTTCAATTTCAGCTCCTCCTACTAAAAATCTTATGAAAATCCAAAGTAATCGAAGTGAATATCAACAAAATTTACTCAAATTCTGCACCTTTAACTAAAAATCATAAAAAAATTCAAAAAAATTTAATTTAATTTCGCCAAAATTTCTTCAATTTCAGCTCCTTCTACTAAAAATCTTATGAAAATCCAAAGTAATCGAAGTGAATATCAACTAAATTTACTCAAATTCTGCACCTTTAACTAAAAATCATAAAAAAAAATGCAAAAAGATTTAATTTAATTTCACAAAAATTTCATCAATTTCAGCTTTTCCTCCTAAAAATCTTAAGAAAATCCAAAAGAATCTAAGTGAATATCAACTAAATTTACTCAAATTCTGCACCTTTAACTAAATATCATAAAAAAATTCAAAAAGATTTAATTTCATTTCGCCAAAATTTCTTCAATTTCAGCTCCTTCTACTAAAAATCTTATGAAAATCCAAAGTAATCGAAGTGAATATCAACAAAATTTACTCAAATTCTGCATCTGTAACTAAAAATCGGAAAAAAATTCAAAAAGATTTAATTTAATTTCGCCAAAATTTCTTCAATTTCAGCTCCTCCTACTAAAAATCTTAAGAAAATCCAAATTAATCGAAGTGAATATCAACTAAATTTACTCAAATTCTGCACCTTTAACTAAAAATCATAAAAAAAATGCAAAAAGATTTAATTTAATTTCACAAAAATTTCATCAATTTCAGCTCTTCCTCCTAAAAATCTTAAGAAAATCCAAAAGATTCTAAGTGAATATCAACTAAATTTACTCAAATTCTGCACATTTAACTAAAAACCGTAAAAAAAATGCAAAAAGATTTCATTTAATTTCACAAAAATTTCATCAATTTCAGCTGTTCCTCCTAAAAATCTTAAGAAAAACCAAAAGAATCGAAGTGAATATCAACTAAATTTACTCAAATTCTGCACCTTTAACTAAAAATCATAAAAATTTTAAAAAGGTTTAATTCAATTTCACCAAAATTTTTTCAATTTCAGTTCCTCCTACAAAAAATCTTAAGAAAATCCAAAAGAATCCAAGTGAATATTAACTGAATTTACTCAAATTCTGCACCTTTAACTAAAAATCGTAAAAAAATTCAAAAAGATTAAATTTAATTTCACTAAAATTTCTTCAATTTCAGCTCCTTCTACTAAAAATCTTATGAAAATCCAAAGTAATCGAAGTGAATATCAACTAAAATTACTCAAATTTTGCACCTTTAACTAAAAATCGTAAAAAAATTCAAAAAGATTTAATTTAATTTCGCCAAAATTTCTTCAATTTCAGCTCCTTCTACTAAAAATCTTATGAAAATCCAAAGTAATCGAAGTGAATATCAACTAAATTTACTCCAATTCTGCACCTTTAACTAAAAATCATAAAAAAAATTGCAAAAAGATTTAATTTAATTTCACAAAAATTTCATCAATTTCAGGTTTTCCTCCTAAAAATCTTAAGAAAATCCAAAAGAATCTAAGTGAATATCAACTAAATTTACTCAAATTCTGCACCTTTAACTAAAAATCATAAAAAAATTCAAAAAGATTTAATTTAATTTCGCCAAAATTTCTTCAATTTCAGCTCCTTCTACTAAAAATCTTATGAAAATCCAAAGTAATCGAAGTGAATATCAACAAAATTTACTCAAATTCTGCATCTGTAACTAAAAATCGGAAAAAAATTCAAAAAGATTTAATTTAATTTCGCCAAAATTTCTTCAATTTCAGCTCCTACTACTAAAAATCTTAAGAAAATCCAAATTAATCGAAGTGAATATCAACTAAATTTACTCAAATTCTGCACCTTTAACTAAAAATCATAAAAAAAATGCAAAAAGATTTAATTTAATTTCACAAAAATTTCATCAATTTCAGCTTTTCCTCCTAAAAATCTTAAGAAAATACAAAAGAATCTAAGTGAATATCAACTAAATTTACTCAAATTCTGCACCTTTAACTAAAAATCATAAAAAAATTCAAAAAGATTTAATTTAATTTCACCCAAATTTTTTCAATTTCCGCTCCCCCTACTAAAAATCTTATGAAAATCCAAAGTAATCGAAGTGAATATCAACTAAATTTACTCAAATTCTGCACCTTTAACTAAAAATCATAAAAAAAAATGCAAAAAGATTTAATTTAATTTCACAAAAATTTCATCAATTTCAGCTTTTCCTCCTAAAAATCTTAAGAAAATCCAAAAGAATCTAAGTGAATATCAACTAAATTTACTCAAATTCTGCACCTTTAACTAAATATCATAAAAAAAATCAAAAAGATTTAATTTCATTTCGCCAAAATTTCTTCAATTTCAGCTCCTTCTACTAAAAATCTTATGAAAATCCAAAGTAATCGAAGTGAATATCAACAAAATTTACTCAAATTCTGCATCTGTAACTAAAAATCGGAAAAAAATTCAAAAAGATTTAATTTAATTTCGCCAAAATTTCTTCAATTTCAGCTCCTCCTACTAAAAATCTTAAGAAAATCCAAATTAATCGAAGTGAATATCAACTAAATTTACTCAAATTCTGCACCTTTAACTAAAAATCATAAAAAAAATGCAAAAAGATTTAATTTAATTTCACAAAAATTTCATCAATTTCAGCTCTTCCTCCTAAAAATCTTAAGAAAATCCAAAAGATTCTAAGTGAATATCAACTAAATTTACTCAAATTCTGCACATTTAACTAAAAACCGTAAAAAAAATGCAAAAAGATTTCATTTAATTTCACAAAAATTTCATCAATTTCAGCTGTTCCTCCTAAAAATCTTAAGAAAATCCAAAAGAATCTAAGTGAATATAAACTAAATTTACTCAAATTCTGCACCTTTAACTAAAAATCGTAAAAAAATTCAAAAAGATTTAATTTAATTTCGCCAAAATTTCTTCAATTTCAGCTCCTTCTACTAAAAATCTTATGAAAATCCAAAGGAATCGAAGTAAATATCAACTTAATTTACTCTAATGCTGCATCTGTAACTAAAAATCATAAAAAATTTCAAAGATTTAATTCAATTTCACCAAAATTTTTTCAATTTCAGTTCCTCCTACTAAAAATCTTAAGAAAATCCAAAAGAATCGAAGTGAATATCAACTAAATTTACTCAAATTCTGCACCTTTAACTAAAAATCATAAAAAATTTCAAAAAGATTTAATTCAATTTCACCAAAATTTTTTCAATTTCAGTTCCTCCTACAAAAAATCTTAAGAAAATCCAAAAGAATCCAAGTGAATATCAACTAAATTTACTCAAATTCTGCACCTTTAACTAAAAATCGTAAAAAAAAATGCAAAAAGATTTAATTTAAATTCACAAAAATTTCAACAATTTCAGCTCTTCCTCCTAAAAATCTTAAGAAAAAGCAAAAGAATCGAAGTGAATATCAACTAAATTTACTCAAATTCTGCACCTTTAACTAAAAATCATAAAAATTTTAAAAAGGTTTAATTCAATTTCACCAAAATTTCTTCAATTTCAGCTCCTTCTACTAAAAATCTTGTGAAAATCCAAAGTAATCGAAGTGAATATCAACTAAATTTACTCAAATTCTCCATCTGTAACTAAAAATCGGAAAAAAATTCAAAAAGATTTAATTTAATTTCGCCAAAATTTCTTCAATTTCAGCTCCTCCTACTAAAAATCTTAAGAAAATCCAAATTAATCGAAGTGAATATCAACTAAATTTACTCAAATTCTCCATCTGTAACTAAAAATCGGAAAAAAATTCAAAAAGATTTAATTTAATTTCGCCAAAATTTCTTCAATTTCAGCTCCACCTACTAAAAATCTTATGAAAATCCAAAGTAATCGAAGTGATTATCAACAAAATTTACTCAAATTCTGCATCTGTAACTAAAAATCGGAAAAAAATTCAAAAAGATTTAATTTAATTTCGCCAAAATTTCTTCAATTTCAGCTCCTCCTACTAAAAATCTTAAGAAAATCCAAATTAATCGAAGTGAATATCAACTAAATTTACTCAAATTCTGCACCTTTAACTAAAAATCATAAAAAAAATGCAAAAAGATTTAATTTAATTTCGCCAAAATTTCTTCAATTTCAGCTCCTTCTACTAAAAATCTTATGAAAATCCAAAGTAATCGAAGTGAATATCAACTAAATTTACTCAAATTTTGCACCTTTAACTAAAAATCCGTAAAAAAAATTCAAAAGATTTAATTTAATTTCGCCAAAATTTCTTCAATTTCAGTTCCTCCTACAAAAAATCTTAAGAAAATCCAAAAGAATCCAAGTGAATATCAACTAAATTTACTCAAATTCTGCACCTTTAACTAAAAAATCGTAAAAAAAATGCAAAAAGATTTAATTTAATTTCACAAAAATTTCATCAATTTCAGCTTTTCCTCCTAAAAATCTTAAGAAAATCCAAAAGAATCTAAGTGAATATCAACTAAATTTACTCAAATTCTGCACCTTTAACTAAAAATCATAAAAAAATTCAAAAAGATTTAATTTAATTTCACCCAAATTTTTTCAATTTCCGCTCCCCCTACTAAAAATCTTATGAAAATCCAAAGGAATCAAAGTGAATATCAACAAAATTTACTCAAATTCTCCATCTGTAACTAAAAATCGGAAAAAAATTCAAAAAGATTTAATTTAATTTCGCCAAAATTTCTTCAATTTCAGCTCCTCCTACTAAAAATCTTATGAAAATCCAAAGTAATCGAAGTGAATATCAACAAAATTTACTCAAATTCTGCACCTTTAACTAAAATCATAAAAAAATTCAAAAAGATTTAATTTAATTTCGCCAAAATTTCTTCAATTTCAGCTCCTTCTACTAAAAATCTTATGAAAATCCAAAGTAATCGAAGTGAATATCAACAAAATTTACTCAAATTCTCCATCTGTAACTAAAAATCGGAAAAAAATTCAAAAAGATTTAATTTAATTTCGCCAAAATTTCTTCAATTTCAGCTCCTCCTACTAAAAATCTTAAGAAAATCCAAATTAATCGAAGTGAATATCAACTAAATTTACTCAAATTCTGCACCTTTAACTAAAAATCATAAAAAAAAATGCAAAAAGATTTAATTTAATTTCGCCAAAATTTCTTCAATTTCAGCTCCTTCTACTAAAAATCTTATGAAAATCCAAAGTAATCGAAGTGAATATCAACTAAATTTACTCAAATTCTGCACCTTTAACTAAAAATCATAAAAAAAAATGCAAAAAGATTTAATTTAATTTCACAAAAATTTCATCAATTTCAGCTTTTCCTCCTAAAAATCTTAAGAAAATCCAAAAGAATCTAAGTGAATATCAACTAAATTTACTCAAATTCTGCACCTTTAACTAAATATCATAAAAAAATTCAAAAAGATTTAATTTCATTTCGCCAAAATTTCTTCAATTTCAGCTCCTTCTACTAAAAATCTTATGAAAATCCAAAGTAATCGAAGTGAATATCAACAAAATTTACTCAAATTCTGCATCTGTAACTAAAAATCGGAAAAAAATTCAAAAAGATTTAATTTAATTTCGCCAAAATTTCTTCAATTTCAGCTCCTCCTACTAAAAATCTTAAGAAAATCCAAATTAATCGAAGTGAATATCAACTAAACTTACTCAAATTCTGCACCTTTAACTAAAAATCATAAAAAAAATGCAAAAAGATTTAATTTAATTTCACAAAAATTTCATCAATTTCAGTTCCTCCTACAAAAAATCTTAAGAAAATCCAATAGAATCCAAGTGAATATCAACTAAATTTACTCAAATTCTGCACCTTTAACTAAAAATCGTAAAAAAAATTCAAAAAGATTTAATTTAATTTCGCCAAAATTTCTTCAATTTCAGCTCCTTCTACTAAAAATCTTATGAAAATCCAAAGTAATCGAAGTGAATATCAACAAAATTTACTCAAATTCTGCATCTGTAACTAAAAATCGGAAAAAAATTCAAAAAGATTTAATTTAATTTCGCCAAAATTTCTTCAATTTCAGCTCCTCCTACTAAAAATCTTAAGAAAATCCAAATTAATCGAAGTGAATATCAACTAAATTTACTCAAATTCTGCACCTTTAACTAAAAATCATAAAAAAAATGCAAAAAGATTTAATTTAATTTCACAAAAATTTCATCAATTTCAGCTTTTCCTCCTAAAAATCTTAAGAAAATACAAAAGAATCTAAGTGAATATCAACTAAATTTACTCAAATTCTGCACCTTTAACTAAAAATCATAAAAAAATTCAAAAAGATTTAATTTAATTTCACCCAAATTTTTTCAATTTCCGCTCCCCCTACTAAAAATCTTATGAAAATCCAAAGTAATCGAAGTGAATATCAACTAAATTTACTCAAATTCTGCTACTTTAACTAAAAATCATAAAAAAAAATGCAAAAAGATTTAATTTAAATTCACAAAAATTTCATCAATTTCAGCTTTTCCTCCTAAAAATCTTAAGAAAATCCAAAAGAATCTAAGTGAATATCAACTAAATTTACTCAAATTCTGCACCTTTAACTAAATATCATAAAAAAATTCAAAAAGATTTAATTTCATTTCGCCAAAATTTCTTCAATTTCAGCTCCTTCTACTAAAAATCTTATGAAAATCCAAAGTAATCGAAGTGAATATCAACAAAATTTACTCAAATTCTGCATCTGTAACTAAAAATCGGAAAAAAATTCAAAAAGATTTAATTTAATTTCGCCAAAATTTCTTCAATTTCAGCTCCTCCTACTAAAAATCTTAAGAAAATCCAAATTAATCGAAGTGAATATCAACTAAATTTACTCAAATTCTGCACCTTTAACTAAAAATCATAAAAAAAATGCAAAAAGATTTCATTTAATTTCACAAAAATTTCATCAATTTCAGCTGTTCCTCCTAAAAATCTTAAGAAAATCCAAAAGAATCTAAGTGAATATAAACTAAATTTACTCAAATTCTGCACCTTTAACTAAAAATCGTAAAAAAATTCAAAAAGATTTAATTTAATTTCGCCAAAATTTCTTCAATTTCAGCTCCTTCTACAAAAAATCTTATGAAAATCCAAAGGAATCGAAGTAAATATCAACTTAATTTACTCTAATGCTGCATCTGTAACTAAAAATCATAAAAAATTTCAAAGATTTAATTCAATTTCACCAAATTTTTTTCAATTTCAGTTCCTCCTACTAAAAATCTTAAGAAAATCCAAAAGAATCGAAGTGAATATCAACTAAATTTACTCAAATTCTGCACCTTTAGCTAAAAATCATAAAAAATTTCAAAAAGATTTAATTCAATTTCACCAAAATTTTTTCAATTTCAGTTCCTCCTACAAAAAATCTTAAGAAAATCCAAAAGAATCCAAGTGAATATCAACTAAATTTACTCAAATTCTGCACCTTTAACTAAAAATCGTAAAAAAAAATGCAAAAAGATTTAATTTAAATTCACAAAAATTTCAACAATTTCAGCTCTTCCTCCTAAAAATCTTAAGAAAAAGCAAAAGAATCGAAGTGAATATCAACTAAATTTACTCAAATTCTGCACCTTTAACTAAAAATCATAAAAATTTTAAAAAGGTTTAATTCAATTTCACCAAAATTTCTTCAATTTCAGCTCCTTCTACTAAAAATCTTGTGAAAATCCAAAGTAATCGAAGTGAATATTAACTGAATTTACTCAAATTCTGCACCTTTAACTAAAAATCGTAAAAAAATTCAAAAAGATTTAATTTAATTTCACTAAAATTTCTTCAATTTCAGCTCCTTCTACTAAAAATCTTATGAAAATCCAAAGTAATCGAAGTGAATATCAACTAAATTTACTCAAATTTTGCACCTTTAACTAAAAATCGTAAAAAAATTCAAAAAGATTTAATTTAATTTCGCCAAAATTCCTTCAATTTCAGCTCCTTCTACTAAAAATCTTATGAAAATCCAAAGTAATCGAAGTGAATATCAACTAAATTTACTCCAATTCTGCACCTTTAACTAAAAATCATAAAAAAAAAATGCAAAAAGATTTAATTTAATTTCACAAAAATTTCATCAATTTCAGCTTTTCCTCCTAAAAATCTTAAGAAAATCCAAAAGAATCTAAGTGAATATCAACTAAATTTACTCAAATTCTGCACCTTTAACTAAAAATCATAAAAAAATTCAAAAAGATTTAATTTAATTTCGCCAAAATTTCTTCAATTTCAGCTCCTTCTACTAAAAATCTTATGAAAATCCAAAGTAATCGAAGTGAATATCAACAAAATTTACTCAAATTCTGCATCTGTAACTAAAAATCGGAAAAAAATTCAAAAAGATTTAATTTAATTTCACCAAAATTTCTTCAATTTCAGCTCCTCCTACTAAAAATCTTAAGAAAATCCAAATTAATCGAAGTGAATATCAACTAAATTTACTCAAATTCTGCACCTTTAACTAAAAATCATAAAAAAAATGCAAAAAGATTTAATTTAATTTCACAAAAATTTCATCAATTTCAGCTTTTCCTCCTAAAAATCTTAAGAAAATCCAAAAGAATCTAAGTGAATATCAACTAAATTTACTCAAATTCTGCACCTTTAACTAAAAATCATAAAAAAATTCAAAAAGATTTCATTTAATTTCACCCAAATTTTTTCAATTTCCGCTCCCCCTACTAAAAATCTTATGAAAATCCAAAGGAATCAAAGTGAATATCAACAAAATTTACTCAAATTCTCCATCTGTAACTAAAAATCGGAAAAAAATTCAAAAAGATTTAATTTAATTTCGCCAAAATTTCTTCAATTTCAGCTCCTCCTACTAAAAATCTTATGAAAATCCAAAGTAATCGAAGTGAATATCAACTAAATTTACTCAAATTCTGCACCTTTAACTAAAAATCATAAAAAAAATGCAAAAAGATTTAATTTAATTTCACAAAAATTTCATCAATTTCAGCTTTTCCTCCTAAAAATCTTAAGAAAATCCAAAAGAATCTAAGTGAATATCAACTAAATTTACTCAAATTCTGCACCTTTAACTAAATATCATAAAAAAATTCAAAAAGATTTAATTTCATTTCGCCAAAATTTCTTCAATTTCAGCTCCTTCTACTAAAAATCTTATGAAAATCCAAAGTAATCGAAGTGAATATCAACAAAATTTACTCAAATTCTGCATCTGTAACTAAAAATCGGAAAAAAATTCAAAAAGATTTAATTTAATTTCGCCAAAATTTCTTCAATTTCAGCTCCTCCTACTAAAAATCTTAAGAAAATCCAAATTAATCGAAGTGAATATCAACTAAACTTACTCAAATTCTGCACCTTTAACTAAAAATCATAAAAAAAATGCAAAAAGATTTAATTTAATTTCACAAAAATTTCATCAATTTCAGTTCCTCCTACAAAAAATCTTAAGAAAATCCAAAAGAATCCAAGTGAATATCAACTAAATTTACTCAAATTCTGCACCTTTAACTAAAAATCGTAAAAAAAATTCAAAAAGATTTAATTTAATTTCGCCAAAATTTCTTCAATTTCAGCTCCTTCTACTAAAAATCTTATGAAAATCCAAAGTAATCGAAGTGAATATCAACAAAATTTACTCAAATTCTGCATCTGTAACTAAAAATCGGAAAAAAATTCAAAAAGATTTAATTTAATTTCGCCAAAATTTCTTCAATTTCAGCTCCTCCTACTAAAAATCTTAAGAAAATCCAAATTAATCGAAGTGAATATCAACTAAATTTACTCAAATTCTGCACCTTTAACTAAAAATCATAAAAAAAATGCAAAAAGATTTAATTTAATTTCACAAAAATTTCATCAATTTCAGCTTTTCCTCCTAAAAATCTTAAGAAAATACAAAAGAATCTAAGTGAATATCAACTAAATTTACTCAAATTCTGCACCTTTAACTAAAAATCATAAAAAAATTCAAAAAGATTTAATTTAATTTCACCCAAATTTTTTCAATTTCCGCTCCCCCTACTAAAAATCTTATGAAAATCCAAAGTAATCGAAGTGAATATCAACTAAATTTACTCAAATTCTGCTACTTTAACTAAAAATCATAAAAAAAAATGCAAAAAGATTTAATTTAAATTCACAAAAATTTCATCAATTTCAGCTTTTCCTCCTAAAAATCTTAAGAAAATCCAAAAGAATCTAAGTGAATATCAACTAAATTTACTCAAATTCTGCACCTTTAACTAAATATCATAAAAAAATTCAAAAAGATTTAATTTCATTTCGCCAAAATTTCTTCAATTTCAGCTCCTTCTACTAAAAATCTTATGAAAATCCAAAGTAATCGAAGTGAATATCAACTAAATTTACTCAAATTCTGCACCTTTAACTAAAAATCATAAAAAAAATGCAAAAAGATTTAATTTAATTTCACAAAAATTTCATCAATTTCAGCTCTTCCTCCTAAAAATCTTAAGAAAATCCAAAAGATTCTAAGTGAATATCAACTAAATTTACTCAAATTCTGCACATTTAACTAAAAACCGTAAAAAAAATGCAAAAAGATTTCATTTAATTTCACAAAAATTTCATCAATTTCAGCTGTTCCTCCTAAAAATCTTAAGAAAATCCAAAAGAATCTAAGTGAATATAAACTAAATTTACTCAAATTCTGCACCTTTAACTAAAAATCGTAAAAAAATTCAAAAAGATTTAATTTAATTTCGCCAAAATTTCTTCAATTTCAGCTCCTTCTACTAAAAATCTTATGAAAATCCAAAGGAATCGAAGTAAATATCAACTTAATTTACTCTAATGCTGCATCTGTAACTAAAAATCATAAAAAATTTCAAAGATTTAATTCAATTTCACCAAATTTTTTTCAATTTCAGTTCCTCCTACTAAAAATCTTAAGAAAATCCAAAAGAATCGAAGTGAATATCAACTAAATTTACTCAAATTCTGCACCTTTAACTAAAAATCATAAAAAATTTCAAAAAGATTTAATTCAATTTCACCAAAATTTTTTCAATTTCAGTTCCTCCTACAAAAAATCTTAAGAAAATCCAAAAGAATCCAAGTGAATATCAACTAAATTTACTCAAATTCTGCACCTTTAACTAAAAATCGTAAAAAAAAATGCAAAAAGATTTAATTTAAATTCACAAAAATTTCAACAATTTCAGCTCTTCCTCCTAAAAATCTTAAGAAAAACCAAAAGAATCGAAGTGAATATCAACTAAATTTACTCAAATTCTGCACCTTTAACTAAAAATCATAAAAATTTTAAAAAGGTTTAATTCAATTTCACCAAAATTTCTTCAATTTCAGCTCCTTCTACTAAAAATCTTGTGAAAATCCAAAGTAATCGAAGTGAATATTAACTGAATTTACTCAAATTCTGCACCTTTAACTAAAAATCGTAAAAAAATTCAAAAAGATTTCATTTAATTTCACTAAAATTTCTTCAATTTCAGCTCCTTCTACTAAAAATCTTATGAAAGTCCAAAGTAATCGAAGTGAATATCAACTAAATTTACTCAAATTTTGCACCTTTAACTAAAAATCGTAAAAAAATTCAAAAAGATTTAATTTAATTTCGCCAAAATTTCTTCAATTTCAGCTCCTTCTACTAAAAATCTTATGAAAATCCAAAGTAATCGAAGTGAATATCAACTAAATTTACTCAAATTCTGCACCTTTAACTAAAAATCATAAAAAAAAAATGCAAAAAAGATTTAATTTAATTTCACAAAAATTTCATCAATTTCAGCTTTTCCTCCTAAAAATCTTAAGAAAATCCAAAAGAATCTAAGTGAATATCAACTAAATTTACTCAAATTCTGCACCTTTAACTAAAAATCATAAAAAAATTCAAAAAGATTTAATTTAATTTCACCCAAATTTTTTCAATTTCCGCTCCCCCTACTAAAAATCTTATGAAAATCCAAAGGAATCAAAGTGAATATCAACAAAATTTACTCAAATTCTCCATCTGTAACTAAAAATCGGAAAAAAATTCAAAAAGATTTAATTTAATTTCGCCAAAATTTCTTCAATTTCAGCTCCTCCTACTAAAAATCTTATGAAAATCCAAAGTAATCGAAGTGAATATCAACAAAATTTACTCAAATTCTGCACCTTTAACTAAAAATCATAAAAAAATTCAAAAAGATTTAATTTCATTTCGCCAAAATTTCTTCAATTTCAGCTCCTTCTACTAAAAATCTTATGAAAATCCAAAGTAATCGAAGTGAATATCAACAAAATTTACTCAAATTCTGCATCTGTAACTAAAAATCGGAAAAAATTAAAAAGATTTAATTTAATTTCGCCAAAATTTCTTCAATTTCAGCTCCTCCCTACTAAAAATGTTAAGAAAATCCAAATTAATCGAAGTGAATATCAACTAAATTTACTCAAATTCTGCACCTTTAACTAAAAATCATAAAAAAAATGCAAAAAGATTTAATTTAATTTCACAAAAATTTCATCAATTTCAGCTCTTCCTCCTAAAAATCTTAAGAAAATCCAAAAGATTCTAAGTGAATATCAACTAAATTTACTCAAATTCTGCACATTTAACTAAAAACCGTAAAAAAAATGCAAAAAGATTTCATTTAATTTCACAAAAATTTCATCAATTTCAGCTGTTCCTCCTAAAAATCTTAAGAAAATCCAAAAGAATCGAAGTGAATATCAACTAAATTTACTCAAATTCTGCACCTTTAACTAAAAATCATAAAAATTTAAAAAGGTTTAATTCAATTTCACCAAAATTTTTTCAATTTCAGTTCCTCCTACAAAAAATCATAAGAAAATCCAAAAGAATCCAAGTGAATATCAACTAAATTTACTCAAATTCTGCACCTTTAACTAAAAATCGTAAAAAAAATTCAAAAAGATTTAATTTAATTTCGCCAAAATTTCTTCAATTTCAGCTCCCCCTACTAAAAATCTTATGAAAATCCAAAGGAATCGAAGTAAATATCAACTTAATTTACTCTAATGCTGCATCTGTAACTAAAAATCATAAAAAATTTCAAAGATTTAATTCAATTTCACCAAAATTTTTTCAATTTCAGTTCCTCCTACTAAAAATCTTAAGAAAATCCAAAAGAATCGAAGTGAATATCAACTAAATTTACTCAAATTCTGCACCTTTAACTAAAAATCATAAAAAATTTCAAAAAGATTTAATTCAATTTCACCAAAATTTTTTCAATTTCAGTTCCTCCTACAAAAAATCTTAAGAAAATCCAAAAGAATCCAAGTGAATATCAACTAAATTTACTCAAATTCTGCACCTTTAACTAAAAATCGTAAAAAAAATTCAAAAAGATTTCATTTAATTTCACAAAAATTTCACCAATTTCAGCTCTTCCTCCTAAAAATCTTAAGAAAATCCAAAAGAATCTAAATGCATATAAAACTAAATTTACTCAAATTCTGCACCTTTAACTAAAAATCATAAAAAAATTCAAAAAGATTTAATTTAATTTCACTAAAATTTCTTCAATTTCAGCTCCTTCTACTAAAAATCTTGTGAAAATCCAAAGTAATCGAAGTGAATATCAACTAAATTTACTCAAATTTTGCACCTTTAACTAAAAATCGTAAAAAAATTCAAAAAGATTTAATTTAATTTCGCCAAAATTTCTTCAATTTCAGTTCCTCCTACAAAAAATCTTAAGAAAATCCAAAAGAATCCAAGTGAATATCAACTAAATTTACTCAAATTCTGCACCTTTAACTAAAAATCGTAAAAAAAATGCAAAAAGATTTAATTTAAATTCACAAAAATTTCAACAATTTCAGCTCTTCCTCCTAATAATCTTAAGAAAATCCAAAAGAATCGAAGTGAATATCAACTAAATTTACTCAAATTCTGCACCTTTAACTAAAAATCATAAAAATTTTAAAAAGGTTTAATTCAATTTCACCAAAATTTTTTCAATTTCAGTTCCTCCTACAAAAAATCTTAAGAAAATCCAAAAGAATCCAAGTGAATATCAACTAAATTTACTCAAATTCTGCACCTTTAACTAAAAATCGTAAAAAAAATTCAAAAAGATTTAATTTAATTTCGCCAAAATTTCTTCAATTTCAGCTCCTTCTACTAAAAATCTTATGAAAATCCAAAGGAATCGAAGTAAATATCAACTTAATTTACTCTAATGCTGCATCTGTAACTAAAAATCATAAAAAATTTCAAAGATTTAATTCAATTTCACCAAAATTTTTTCAATTTCAGTTCCTCCTACTAAAAATCTTAAGAAAATCCAAAAGAATCGAAGTGAATATCAACTAAATTTACTCAAATTCTGCACCTTTAACTAAAAATCGTAAAAAAAATTCAAAAAGATTTAATTTAATTTCGCCAAAATTTCTTCAATTTCAGCTCCTTCTACTAAAAATCTTATGAAAATCCAAAGGAATCGAAGTAAATATCAACTTAATTTACTCTAATGCTGCATCTGTAACTAAAAATCATAAAAAATTTCAAAGATTTAATTCAATTTCACCAAAATTTTTTCAATTTCAGTTCCTCCTACTAAAAATCTTAAGAAAATCCAAAAGAATCGAAGTGAATATCAACTAAATTTACTCAAATTCTGCACCTTTAACTAAAAATCATAAAAAATTTCAAAAAGATTTAATTCAATTTCACCAAAATTTTTTCAATTTCAGTTCCTCCTACAAAAAATCTTAAGAAAATCCAAAAGAATCCAAGTGAATATCAACTAAATTTACTCAAATTCTGCACCTTTAACTAAAAATCGTAAAAAAAATGCAAAAAGATTTAATTTAAACTCACAAAAATTTCAACAATTTCAGCTCTTCCTCCTAAAAATCTTAAGAAAAACCAAAAGAATCGAAGTGAATATCAACTAAATTTACTCAAATTCTGCACCTTTAACTAAAAATCATAAAAATTTTAAAAAGGTTTAATTCAATTTCACCAAAATTTCTTCAATTTCAGCTCCTTCTACTAAAAATCTTGTGAAAATCCAAAGTAATCGAAGTGAATATTAACTGAATTTACTCAAATTCTGCACCTCTAACTAAAAATCGTAAAAAAATTCAAAAAGATTAAATTTAATTTCACTAAAATTTCTTCAATTTCAGCTTCTTCTACTAAAAATCTTATGAAAATCCAAAGTAATCGAAGTGAATATCAACTAAATTTACTCAAATTTTGCACCTTTAACTAAAAATCGTAAAAAAATTCAAAAAGATTTAATTTAATTTCGCCAAAATTTCTTCAATTTCAGCTCCTTCTACTAAAAATCTTATGAAAATCCAAAGTAATCGAAGTGAATATCAACTAAATTTACTCCAATTCTGCACCTTTAACTAAAAATCATAAAAAAAATGCAAAAAGATTTAATTTAATTTCACAAAAATTTCATCAATTTCAGCTTTTCCTCCTAAAAATCTTATGAAAATCCAAAGGAATCAAAGTGAATATCAACAAAATTTACTCAAATTCTCCATCTGTAACTAAAAATCGGAAAAAAATTCAAAAAGATTTAATTTAATTTCGCCAAAATTTCTTCAATTTCAGCTCCTCCTACTAAAAATCTTATGAAAATCCAAAGTAATCGAAGTGAATATCAACAAAATTTACTCAAATTCTGCACCTTTAACTAAAAATCATAAAAAAATTCAAAAAGATTTAATTTAATTTCGCCAAAATTTCTTCAATTTCAGCTCCTTCTACTAAAAATCTTATGAAAATCCAAAGTAATCGAAGTGAATATCAACAAAATTTACTCAAATTCTCCATCTGTAACTAAAAAATCGGAAAAAAATTCAAAAAGATTTAATTTAATTTCGCCAAAATTTCTTCAATTTCAGCTCCTCCTACTAAAAATGTTAAGAAAATCCAAATTAATCGAAGTGAATATCAACTAAATTTACTCAAATTCTGCACCTTTAACTAAAAATCATAAAAAAAATGCAAAAAGATTTAATTTAATTTCACAAAAATTTCATCAATTTCAGCTCTTCCTCCTAAAAATCTTAAGAAAATCCAAAAGATTCTAAGTGAATATCAACTAAATTTACTCAAATTCTGCACATTTAACTAAAAACCGTAAAAAAAATGCAAAAAGATTTCATTTAATTTCACAAAAATTTCATCAATTTCAGCTATTCCTCCTAAAAATCTTAAGAAAATCCAAAAGAATCGAAGTGAATATCAACTAAATTTACTCAAATTCTGCACCTTTAACTAAAAATCATAAAAATTTTAAAAAGGTTTAATTCAATTTCACCAAAATTTTTTCAATTTCAGTTCCTCCTACAAAAAATCATAAGAAAATCCAAAAGAATCCAAGTGAATATCAACTAAATTTTCTCAAATTCTGCACCTTTAACTAAAAATCGTAAAAAAAATTCAAAAAGATTTAATTTAATTTCGCCAAAATTTCTTCAATTTCAGCTCCTTCTACTAAAAATCTTATGAAAATCCAAAGGAATCGAAGTAAATATCAACTTAATTTACTCTAATGCTGCATCTGTAACTAAAAATCATAAAAAATTTCAAAGATTTAATTCAATTTCACCAAAATTTTTTCAATTTCAGTTCCTCCTACTAAAAATCTTAAGAAAATCCAAAAGAATCGAAGTGAATATCAACTAAATTTACTCAAATTCTGCACCTTTAACTAAAAATCATAAAAAATTTCAAAAAGATTTAATTCAATTTCACCAAAATTTTTTCAATTTCAGTTCCTCCTACAAAAAATCTTAAGAAAATCCAAAAGAATCCAAGTGAATATCAACTAAATTTACTCAAATTCTGCACCTTTAACTAAAAATCGTAAAAAAAATTCAAAAAGATTTCATTTAATTTCACAAAAATTTCACCAATTTCAGCTCTTCCTCCTAAAAATCTTAAGAAAATCCAAAAGAATCTAAATGCATATAAAACTAAATTTACTCAAATTCTGCACCTTTAACTAAAAATCATAAAAAAATTCAAAAAGATTTAATTTAATTTCACTAAAATTTCTTCAATTTCAGCTCCTTCTACTAAAAATCTTGTGAAAATCCAAAGTAATCGAAGTGAATATCAACTAAATTTACTCAAATTTTGCACCTTTAACTAAAAATCGTAAAAAAATTCAAAAAGATTTAATTTAATTTCGCCAAAATTTCTTCAATTTCAGTTCCTCCTACAAAAAATCTTAAGAAAATCCAAAAGAATCCAAGTGAATATCAACTAAATTTACTCAAATTCTGCACCTTTAACTAAAAATCGTAAAAAAAATGCAAAAAAGATTTAATTTAAATTCACAAAAATTTCAACAATTTCAGCTCTTCCTCCTAAAAATCTTAAGAAAATCCAAAAGAATCGAAGTGAATATCAACTAAATTTACTCAAATTCTGCACCTTTAACTAAAAATCATAAAAATTTTAAAAAGGTTTAATTCAATTTCACCAAAATTTTTTCAATTTCAGTTCCTCCTACAAAAAATCTTAAGAAAATCCAAAAGAATCCAAGTGAATATCAACTAAATTTACTCAAATTCTGCACCTTTAACTAAAAATCGTAAAAAAAATTCAAAAAGATTTAATTTAATTTCGCCAAAATTTCTTCAATTTCAGCTCCTTCTACTAAAAATCTTATGAAAATCCAAAGGAATCGAAGTAAATATCAACTTAATTTACTCTAATGCTGCATCTGTAACTAAAAATCATAAAAAATTTCAAAGATTTAATTCAATTTCACCAAAATTTTTTCAATTTCAGTTCCTCCTACAAAAAATCTTAAGAAAATCCAAAAGAATCGAAGTGAATATCAACTAAATTTACTCAAATTCTGCACCTTTAACTAAAAATCGTAAAAAAAATTCAAAAAGATTTAATTTAATTTCGCCAAAATTTCTTCAATTTCAGCTCCTTCTACTAAAAATCTTATGAAAATCCAAAGGAATCGAAGTAAATATCAACTTAATTTACTCTAATGCTGCATCTGTAACTAAAAATCATAAAAAATTTCAAAGATTTAATTCAATTTCACCAAAATTTTTTCAATTTCAGTTCCTCCTACTAAAAATCTTAAGAAAATCCAAAAGAATCGAAGTGAATATCAACTAAATTTACTCAAATTCTGCACCTTTAACTAAAAATCATAAAAAATTTCAAAAAGATTTAATTCAATTTCACCAAAATTTTTTCAATTTCAGTTCCTCCTACAAAAAATCTTAAGAAAATCCAAAAGAATCCAAGTGAATATCAACTAAATTTACTCAAATTCTGCACCTTTAACTAAAAATCGTAAAAAAAATGCAAAAAGATTTAATTTAAACTCACAAAAATTTCAACAATTTCAGCTCTTCCTCCTAAAAATCTTAAGAAAAACCAAAAGAATCGAAGTGAATATCAACTAAATTTACTCAAATTCTGCACCTTTAACTAAAAATCATAAAAATTTTAAAAAGGTTTAATTCAATTTCACCAAAATTTCTTCAATTTCAGCTCCTTCTACTAAAAATCTTGTGAAAATCCAAAGTAATCGAAGTGAATATTAACTGAATTTACTCAAATTCTGCACCTCTAACTAAAAATCGTAAAAAAATTCAAAAAGATTAAATTTAATTTCACTAAAATTTCTTCAATTTCAGCTTCTTCTACTAAAAATCTTATGAAAATCCAAAGTAATCGAAGTGAATATCAACTAAATTTACTCAAATTTTGCACCTTTAACTAAAAATCGTAAAAAAATTCAAAAAGATTTAATTTAATTTCGCCAAAATTTCTTCAATTTCAGCTCCTTCTACTAAAAATCTTATGAAAATCCAAAGTAATCGAAGTGAATATCAACTAAATTTACTCCAATTCTGCACCTTTAACTAAAAATCATAAAAAAAAATGCAAAAAGATTTAATTTAATTTCACAAAAATTTCATCAATTTCAGCTTTTCCTCCTAAAAATCTTATGAAAATCCAAAGGAATCAAAGTGAATATCAACAAAATTTACTCAAATTCTCCATCTGTAACTAAAAATCGGAAAAAAATTCAAAAAGATTTAATTTAATTTCGCCAAAATTTCTTCAATTTCAGCTCCTCCTACTAAAAATCTTATGAAAATCCAAAGTAATCGAAGTGAATATCAACAAAATTTACTCAAATTCTGCACCTTTAACTAAAAATCATAAAAAAGTTCAAAAAGATTTAATTTAATTTCGCCAAAATTTCTTCAATTTCAGCTCCTTCTACTAAAAATCTTATGAAAATCCAAAGTAATCGAAGTGAATATCAACAAAATTTACTCAAATTCTCCATCTGTAACTAAAAATCGGAAAAAAATTCAAAAAGATTTAATTTAATTTCGCCAAAATTTCTTCAATTTCAGCTCCTCCTACTAAAAATCTTAAGAAAATCCAAATTAATCGAAGTGAATATCAACTAAATTTACTCAAATTCTGCACCTTTAACTAAAAATCATAAAAAAAATGCAAAAAGATTTAATTTAATTTCACAAAAATTTCATCAATTTCAGCTTTTCCTCCTAAAAATCTTAAGAAAATACAAAAGAATCTAAGTGAATATCAACTAAATTTACTCAAATTCTGCACCTTTAACTAAAAATCATAAAAATTTTAAAAAGGTTTAATTCAATTTCACCAAAATTTTTTCAATTTCAGTTCCTCCTACAAAAAATCTTAAGAAAATCCAAAAGAATCCAAGTGAATATCAACTAAATTTACTCAAATTCTGTACCTTTAACTAAAAATCGTAAAAAAATTCAAAAAGATTTCATTTAATTTCACAAAAATTTCACCAATTTCAGCTCTTCCTCCTAAAAATCTTAAGAAAATCCAAAAGAATCTAAATGAATATAAAACTAAATTTACTCAAATTCTGCACCTTTAACTAAAAATCATAAAAAAATTCAAAAAGATTTAATTTAATTTCACTAAAATTTCTTCAATTTCAGCTCCTTCTACTAAAAATCTTGTGAAAATCCAAAGTAATCGAAGTGAATATTAACTAAATTTACTCAAATTCTGCACCTTTAACTAAAAATCGTAAAAAAATTCAAAAAGATTTAATTTAATTTCGCCAAAATTTCTTCAATTTCAGTTCCTCCTACAAAAAATCTTAAGAAAATCCAAAAGAATCCAAGTGAATATCAACTAAATTTACTCAAATTCTGCACCTTTAACTAAAAATCGTAAAAAAAATGCAAAAAGATTTAATTTAAATTCACAAAAATTTCAACAATTTCAGCTCTTCCTCCTAAAAATCTTAAGAAAATCCAAAAGAATCGAAGTGAATATCAACTAAATTTACTCAAATTCTGCACCTTTAACTAAAAATCATAAAAATTTTAAAAAGGTTTAATTCAATTTCACCAAAATTTTTTCAATTTCAGTTCCTCCTACAAAAAATCTTAAGAAAATCCAAAAGAATCCAAGTGAATATCAACTAAATTTACTCAAATTCTGCACCTTTAACTAAAAATCGTAAAAAAAATTCAAAAAGATTTAATTTAATTTCGCCAAAATTTCTTCAATTTCAGCTCCTTCTACTAAAAATCTTATGAAAATCCAAAGGAATCGAAGTAAATATCAACTTAATTTACTCTAATGCTGCATCTGTAACTAAAAATCATAAAAAATTTCAAAGATTTAATTCAATTTCACCAAAATTTTTTCAATTTCAGTTCCTCCTACTAAAAATCTTAAGAAAATCCAAAAGAATCGAAGTGAATATCAACTAAATTTACTCAAATTCTGCACCTTTAACTAAAAATCATAAAAAATTTCAAAAAGATTTAATTCAATTTCACCAAAATTTTTTCAATTTCAGTTCCTCCTACAAAAAATCTTAAGAAAATCCAAAAGAATCCAAGTGAATATCAACTAAATTTACTCAAATTCTGCACCTTTAACTAAAAATCGTAAAAAAAATGCAAAAAGATTTAATTTAAACTCACAAAAATTTCAACAATTTCAGCTCTTCCTCCTAAAAATCTTAAGAAAAACCAAAAGAATCGAAGTGAATATCAACTAAATTTACTCAAATTCTGCACCTTTAACTAAAAATCGTAAAAAAATTCAAAAAGATTTAATTTAATTTCGCCAAAATTTCTTCAATTTCAGCTCCTTCTACTAAAAATCTTATGAAAATCCAAAGTAATCGAAGTGAATATCAACAAAATTTACTCAAATTCTGCATCTGTAACTAAAAATCGTAAAAAAATTCAAAAAGATTTAATTTAATTTCGCCAAAATTTCTTCAATTTCAGCTCCTCCTACTAAAAATCTTAAGAAAATCCAAATTAATCGAAGTGAATATCAACTAAATTTACTCAAATTCTGCACCTTTAACTAAAAATCATAAAAAAAATGCAAAAAGATTTAATTTAATTTCACAAAAATTTCATCAATTTCAGCTTTTCCTCCTAAAAATCTTAAGAAAATCCAAAAGAATCTAAGTGAATATCAACTAAATTTACTCAAATTCTGCACCTTTAACTAAAAATCATAAAAAAATTCAAAAAGATTTAATTTAATTTCACCCAAATTTTTTCAATTTCCGCTCCCCCTACTAAAAATCTTATGAAAATCCAAAGGAATCAAAGTGAATATCAACAAAATTTACTCAAATTCTCCATCTGTAACTAAAAATCGGAAAAAAATTCAAAAAGATTTAATTTAATTTCGCCAAAATTTCTTCAATTTCAGCTCCTCCTACTAAAAATCTTATGAAAATCCAAAGTAATCGAAGTGAATATCAACAAAATTTACTCAAATTCTGCACCTTTAACTAAAAATCATAAAAAAATTCAAAAAGATTTAATTTAATTTCGCCAAAATTTCTTCAATTTCAGCTCCTTCTACTAAAAATCTTATGAAAATCCAAAGTAATCGAAGTGAATATCAACAAAATTTACTCAAATTCTCCATCTGTAACTAAAAATCGAAAAAAAATTCAAAAAGATTTAATTTAATTTCGCCAAAATTTCTTCAATTTCAGCTCCTCCTACTAAAAATCTTAAGAAAATCCAAATTAATCGAAGTGAATATCAACTAAATTTACTCAAATTCTGCACCTTTAACTAAAAATCATAAAAAAAATGCAAAAAGATTTAATTTAATTTCACAAAAATTTCATCAATTTCAGCTTTTCCTCCTAAAAATCTTAAGAAAATACAAAAGAATCTAAGTGAATATCAACTAAATTTACTCAAATTCTGCACCTTTAACTAAAAATCATAAAAATTTTAAAAAGGTTTAATTCAATTTCACCAAAATTTTTTCAATTTCAGTTCCTCCTACAAAAAATCTTAAGAAAATCCAAAAGAATCCAAGTGAATATCAACTAAATTTACTCAAATTCTGTACCTTTAACTAAAAATCGTAAAAAAAATTCAAAAAGATTTCATTTAATTTCACAAAAATTTCACCAATTTCAGCTCTTCCTCCTAAAAATCTTAAGAAAATCCAAAAGAATCTAAATGAATATAAAACTAAATTTACTCAAATTCTGCACCTTTAACTAAAAATCATAAAAAAATTCAAAAAGATTTAATTTAATTTCACTAAAATTTCTTCAATTTCAGCTCCTTCTACTAAAAATCTTGTGAAAATCCAAAGTAATCGAAGTGAATATTAACTAAATTTACTCAAATTCTGCACCTTTAACTAAAAATCGTAAAAAAATTCAAAAAGATTTAATTTAATTTCACTAAAATTTCTTCAATTTCAGCTCCTTCTACTAAAAATCTTATGAAAATCCAAAGTAATCGAAGTGAATATCAACTAAATTTACTCAAATTTTGCACCTTTAACTAAAAATCGTAAAAAAATTCAAAAAGATTTAATTTAATTTCGCCAAAATTTCTTCAATTTCAGTTCCTCCTACAAAAAATCTTAAGAAAATCCAAAAGAATCCAAGTGAATATCAACTAAATTTACTCAAATTCTGCACCTTTAACTAAAAATCGTAAAAAAAATGCAAAAAGATTTAATTTAAATTCACAAAAATTTCAACAATTTCAGCTCTTCCTCCTAAAACTCTTAAGAAAATCCAAAAGAATCGAAGTGAATATCAACTAAATTTACTCAAATTCTGCACCTTTAACTAAAAATCATAAAAATTTTAAAAAGGTTTAATTCAATTTCACCAAAATTTTTTCAATTTCAGTTCCTCCTACAAAAAATCTTAAGAAAATCCAAAAGAATCCAAGTGAATATCAACTAAATTTACTCAAATTCTGCACCTTTAACTAAAAATCGTAAAAAAATTCAAAAAGATTTAATTTAATTTCGCCAAAATTTCTTCAATTTCAGCTCCTTCTACTAAAAATCTTATGAAAATCCAAAGGAATCGAAGTAAATATCAACTTAATTTACTCTAATGCTGCATCTGTAACTAAAAATCATAAAAAATTTCAAAGATTTAATTCAATTTCACCAAAATTTTTTCAATTTCAGTTCCTCCTACTAAAAATCTTAAGAAAATCCAAAAGAATCGAAGTGAATATCAACTAAATTTACTCAAATTCTGCACCTTTAACTAAAAATCGTAAAAAAAATTCAAAAAGATTTAATTTAATTTCGCCAAAATTTCTTCAATTTCAGCTCCTTCTACTAAAAATCTTATGAAAATCCAAAGGAATCGAAGTAAATATCAACTTAATTTACTCTAATGCTGCATCTGTAACTAAAAATCATAAAAAATTTCAAAAAGATTTAATTCAATTTCACCAAAATTTTTTCAATTTCAGTTCCTCCTACAAAAAATCTTAAGAAAATCCAAAAGAATCCAAGTGAATATCAACTAAATTTACTCAAATTCTGCACCTTTAACTAAAAATCGTAAAAAAAATGCAAAAAGATTTAATTTAAACTCACAAAAATTTCAACAATTTCAGCTCTTCCTCCTAAAAATCTTAAGAAAAAGCAAAAGAATCGAAGTGAATATCAACTAAATTTACTCAAATTCTGCACCTTTAACTAAAAATCATAAAAATTTTAAAAAGGTTTAATTCAATTTCACCAAAATTTCTTCAATTTCAGCTCCTTCTACTAAAAATCTTGTGAAAATCCAAAGTAATCGAAGTGAATATTAACTGAATTTACTCAAATTCTGCACCTTTAACTAAAAATCGTAAAAAAATTCAAAAAGATTAGATTTAATTTCACTAAAATTTCTTCAATTTCAGCTCCTTCTACTAAAAATCTTATGAAAATCCAAAGTAATCGAAGTGAATATCAACTAAATTTACTCAAATTTTGCACCTTTAACTAAAAATCGTAAAAAAATTCAAAAAGATTTAATTTAATTTCGCCAAAATTTCTTCAATTTCAGCTCCTTCTACTAAAAATCTTATGAAAATCCAAAGTAATCGAAGTGAATATCAACTAAATTTACTCCAATTCTGCACCTTTAACTAAAAATCATAAAAAAAATGCAAAAAGATTTAATTTAATTTCACAAAAATTTCATCAATTTCAGCTTTTCCTCCTAAAAATCTTAAGAAAATCCAAAAGAATCTAAGTGAATATCAACTAAATTTACTCAAATTCTGCACCTTTAACTAAAAATCATAAAAAAATTCAAAAAGATTTAATTTAATTTCGCCAAAATTTCTTCAATTTCAGCTCCTTCTACTAAAAATCTTATGAAAATCCAAAGTAATCGAAGTAAATATCAACAAAATTTACTCAAATTCTGCATCTGTAACTAAAAATCGGAAAAAAATTCAAAAAGATTTAATTTAATTTCGCCAAAATTTCTTCAATTTCAGCTCCTTCTACTAAAAATCTTAAGAAAATCCAAATTAATCGAAGTGAATATCAACTAAATTTACTCAAATTCTGCACCTTTAACTAAAAATCATAAAAAAAATGCAAAAAGATTTAATTTAATTTCACAAAAATTTCATCAATTTCAGCTTTTCCTCCTAAAAATCTTAAGAAAATCCAAAAGAATCTAAGTGAATATCAACTAAATTTACTCAAATTCTGCACCTTTAACTAAAAATCATAAAAAAATTCAAAAAGATTTAATTTAATTTCACCCAAATTTTTTCAATTTCCGCTCCCCCTACTAAAAATCTTATGAAAATCCAAAGGAATCAAAGTGAATATCAACAAAATTTACTCAAATTCTCCATCTGTAACTAAAAATCGGAAAAAAATTCAAAAAGATTTAATTTAATTTCGCCAAAATTTCTTCAATTTCAGCTCCTCCTACTAAAAATCTTATGAAAATCCAAAGTAATCGAAGTGAATATCAACAAAATTTACTCAAATTCTGCACCTTTAACTAAAAATCATAAAAAAATTCAAAAAGATTTAATTTAATTTCGCCAAAATTTCTTCAATTTCAGCTCCTTCTACTAAAAATCTTATGAAAATCCAAAGTAATCGAAGTGAATATCAACAAAATTTACTCAAATTCTCCATCTGTAACTAAAAATCGGAAAAAAATTCAAAAAGATTTAATTTAATTTCGCCAAAATTTCTTCAATTTCAGCTCCTCCTACTAAAAATCTTAAGAAAATCCAAAAGAATCGAAGTGAATATCAACTAAATTTACTCAAATTCTGCACCTTTAACTAAAAATCGTAAAAAAAATTCAAAAAGATTTAATTTAATTTCGCCAAAATTTCTTCAATTTCAGCTCCTTCTACTAAAAATCTTATGAAAATCCAAAGTAATCGAAGTGAATATCAACTAAATTTACTCAAATTTTGCACCTTTAACTAAAAATCGTAAAAAAATTCAAAAAGATTTAATTTAATTTCGCCAAAATTTCTTCAATTTCAGCTCCTTCTACTAAAAATCTTATGAAAATCCAAAGTAATCGAAGTGAATATCAACTAAATTTACTCCAATTCTGCACCTTTAACTAAAAATCATAAAAAAAATGCAAAAAGATTTAATTTAATTTCACAAAAATTTCATCAATTTCAGCTTTTCCTCCTAAAAATCTTAAGAAAATCCAAAAGAATCTAAGTGAATATCAACTAAATTTACTCAAATTCTGCACCTTTAACTAAAAATCATAAAAAAATTCAAAAAGATTTAATTTAATTTCGCCAAAATTTCTTCAATTTCAGCTCCTTCTACTAAAAATCTTATGAAAATCCAAAGTAATCGAAGTGAATATCAACAAAATTTACTCAAATTCTGCATCTGTAACTAAAAATCGGAAAAAAATTCAAAAAGATTTAATTTAATTTCGCCAAAATTTCTTCAATTTCAGCTCCTCCTACTAAAAATCTTAAGAAAATCCAAATTAATCGAAGTGAATATCAACTAAATTTACTCAAATTCTGCACCTTTAACTAAAAATCATAAAAAAAATGCAAAAAGATTTAATTTAATTTAACAAAAATTTCATCAATTTCAGCTTTTCCTCCTAAAAATCTTAAGAAAATCCAAAAGAATCTAAGTGAATATCAACTAAATTTACTCAAATTCTGCACCTTTAACTAAAAATCATAAAAAAATTCAAAAAGATTTAATTTAATTTCACCCAAATTTTTTCAATTTCCGCTCCCCCTACTAAAAATCTTATGAAAATCCAAAGGAATCAAAGTGAATATCAACAAAATTTACTCAAATTCTCCATCTGTAACTAAAAATCGGAAAAAAATTCAAAAAGATTTAATTTAATTTCGCCAAAATTTCTTCAATTTCAGCTCCTCCTACTAAAAATCTTATGAAAATCCAAAGTAATCGAAGTGAATATCAACAAAATTTACTCAAATTCTGCACCTTTAACTAAAAATCATAAAAAAATTCAAAAAGATTTAATTTAATGTCGCCAAAATTTCTTCAATTTCAGCTCCTTCTACTAAAAATCTTATGAAAATCCAAAGTAATCGAAGTGAATATCAACAAAATTTACTCAAATTCTCCATCTGTAACTAAAAATCGGAAAAAAATTCAAAAAGATTTAATTTAATTTCGCCAAAATTTCTTCAATTTCAGCTCCTCCTACTAAAAATCTTAAGAAAATCCAAATTAATCGAAGTGAATATCAACTAAATTTACTCAAATTCTGCACCTTTAACTAAAAATCATAAAAAAAATGCAAAAAGATTTAATTTAATTTCGCCAAAATTTCTTCAATTTCAGCTCCTTCTACTAAAAATCTTATGAAAATCCAAAGTAATCGAAGTGAATATCAACTAAATTTACTCAAATTCTGCACCTTTAACTAAAAATCATAAAAAAAAATGCAAAAAGATTTAATTTAATTTCACAAAAATTTCATCAATTTCAGCTTTTCCTCCTAAAAATCTTAAGAAAATCCAAAAGAATCTAAGTGAATATCAACTAAATTTACTCAAATTCTGCACCTTTAACTAAATATCATAAAAAAATTCAAAAAGATTTAATTTCATTTCGCCAAAATTTCTTGAATTTCAGCTCCTCCTACTAAAAATCTTAAGAAAATCCAAATTAATCGAAGTGAATATCAACTAAATTTACTCAAATTCTGCACCTTTAACTAAAAATCATAAAAAAAATGCAAAAAGATTTAATTTAATTTCACAAAAATTTCATCAATTTCAGCATTTCCTGCTAAAAATCTTAAGAAAATCCAAAAGAATCTAAGTGAATATCAACTAAATTTACTCAAATTCTGCACCTTTAACTAAAAATCATAAAAAAATTCAAAAAGATTTAATTTAATTTCGCCAAAATTTCTTCAATTTCAGCTCCTTCTACTAAAAATCTTATGAAAATCCAAAGTAATCGAAGTGAATATCAACAAAATTTACTCAAATTCTCCATCTGTAACTAAAAATCGGAAAAAAATTCAAAAAGATTTAATTTAATTTCGCCAAAATTTCTTCAATTTCAGCTCCTCCTACTAAAAATCTTAAGAAAATCCAAATTAATCGAAGTGAATATCAACTAAATTTACTCAAATTCTGCACCTTTAACTAAAAATCATAAAAAAAATGCAAAAAGATTTAATTTAATTTCGCCAAAATTTCTTCAATTTCAGCTCCTTCTACTAAAAATCTTATGAAAATCCAAAGTAATCGAAGTGAATATCAACTAAATTTACTCAAATTCTGCACCTTTAACTAAAAATCATAAAAAAAAATGCAAAAAGATTTAATTTAATTTCACAAAAATTTCATCAATTTCAGCTTTTCCTCCTAAAAATCTTAAGAAAATCCAAAAGAATCTAAGTGAATATCAACTAAATTTACTCAAATTCTGCACCTTTAACTAAATATCATAAAAAAATTCAAAAAGATTTAATTTCATTTCGCCAAAATTTCTTGAATTTCAGCTCCTCCTACTAAAAATCTTAAGAAAATCCAAATTAATCGAAGTGAATATCAACTAAATTTACTCAAATTCTGCACCTTTAACTAAAAATCATAAAAAAAATGCAAAAAGATTTAATTTAATTTCACAAAAATTTCATCAATTTCAGCATTTCCTGCTAAAAATCTTAAGAAAATCCAAAAGAATCTAAGTGAATATCAACTAAATTTACTCAAATTCTGCACCTTTAACTAAAAATCCTAAAAAAATTCAAAAAGATTTAATTTAATTTCGCCAAAATTTCTTCAATTTCAGCTCCTTCTACTAAAAATCTTATGAAAATCCAAAGTAATCGAAGTGAATATCAACAAAATTTACTCAAATTCTCCATCTGTAACTAAAAATCGGAAAAAAATTCAAAAAGATTTAATTTAATTTCGCCAAAATTTCTTCAATTTCAGCTCCTCCTACTAAAAATCTTAAGAAAATCCAAATTAATCGAAGTGAATATCAACTAAATTTACTCAAATTCTGCACCT
Source organism: Andrena minutula (assembly GCA_929113495.1). NCBI lineage: Eukaryota > Metazoa > Arthropoda > Insecta > Hymenoptera > Andrenidae > Andrena > Andrena minutula. The sequence continues at coordinate 75,953 of CAKMYJ010000201.1, forward strand.
TTAACTAAAAATCATAAAAAAAATGCAAAAAGATTTAATTTAATTTCGCCAAAATTTCTTCAATTTCAGCTCCTTCTACTAAAAATCTTATGAAAATCCAAAGTAATCGAAGTGAATATCAACAAAATTTACTCAAATTCTGCATCTGTAACTAAAAATCGGAAAAAAATTCAAAAAGATTTAATTTAATTTCGCCAAAATTTCTTCAATTTCAGCTCCTCCTACTAAAAATCTTAAGAAAATCCAAATTAATCGAAGTGAATATCAACTAAATTTACTCAAATTCTGCACCTTTAACTAAAAATCATAAAAAAAAATGCAAAAAGATTTAATTTAATTTCACAAAAATTTCATCAATTTCAGCTCTTCCTCCTAAAAATCTTAAGAAAATCCAAAAGATTCTAAGTGAATATCAACTAAATTTACTCAAATTCTGCACATTTAACTAAAAACCGTAAAAAAAATGCAAAAAGATTTAATTTAATTTCACAAAAATTTCATCAATTTCAGCTCTTCCTCCTAAAAATCTTAAGAAAATCCAAAAGATTCTAAGTGAATATCAACTAAATTTACTCAAATTCTGCACATTTAACTAAAAACCGTAAAAAAAATGCAAAAAGATTTCATTTCATTTCACAAAAATTTCATCAATTTCAGCTGTTCCTCCTAAAAATCTTAAGAAAATCCAAAAGAATCGAAGTGAATATCAACTAAATTTACTCAAATTCTGCACCTTTAACTAAAAATCATAAAAATTTTAAAAAGGTTTAATTCAATTTCACCAAAATTTTTTCAATTTCAGTTCCTCCTACAAAAAATCTTAAGAAAATCCAAAAGAATCCAAGTGAATATCAACTAAATTTACTCAAATTCTGCACCTTTAACTAAAAATCGTAAAAAAAATTCAAAAAGATTTAATTTAATTTCGCCAAAATTTCTTCAATTTCAGCTCCTTCTACTAAAAATCTTATGAAAATCCAAAGGAATCGAAGTAAATATCAACTTAATTTACTCTAATGCTGCATCTGTAACTAAAAATCATAAAAAATTTCAAAGATTTAATTCAATTTCACCAAAATTTTTTCAATTTCAGTTCCTCCTACTAAAAATCTTAAGAAAATCCAAAAGAATCGAAGTGAATATCAACTAAATTTACTCAAATTCTGCACCTTTAACTAAAAATCGTAAAAAAAATTCAAAAAGATTTAATTTAATTTCGCCAAAATTTCTTCAATTTCAGCTCCTTCTACTAAAAATCTTATGAAAATCCAAAGGAATCGAAGTAAATATCAACTTAATTTACTCTAATGCTGCATCTGTAACTAAAAATCATAAAAAATTTCAAAGATTTAATTCAATTTCACCAAAATTTTTTCAATTTCAGTTCCTCCTACTAAAAATCTTAAGAAAATCCAAAAGAATCAAAGTGAATATCAACTAAATTTACTCAAATTCTGCACCTTTAACTAAAAATCATAAAAAATTTCAAAAAGATTTAATTCAATTTCACCAAAATTTTTTCAATTTCAGTTCCTCCTACAAAAAATCTTAAGAAAATCCAAAAGAATCCAAGTGAATATCAACTAAATTTACTCAAATTCTGCACCTTTAACTAAAAATCATAAAAAAATTCAAAAAGATTTAATTTAATTTCACTAAAATTTCTTCAATTTCAGCTCCTTCTACTAAAAATCTTATGAAAATCCAAAGTAATCGAAGTGAATATCAACTAAATTTACTCAAATTTTGCACCTTTAACTAAAAATCGTAAAAAAATTCAAAAAGATTTAATTTAATTTCGCCAAAATTTCTTCAATTTCAGTTCCTCCTACAAAAAATCTTAAGAAAATCCAAAAGAATCCAAGTGAATATCAACTAAATTTACTAAAATTCTGCACCTTTAACTAAAAATCATAAAAATTTTAAAAAGGTTTAATTCAATTTCACCAAAATTTCTTCAATTTCAGCTCCTTCTACTAAAAATCTTGTGAAAATCCAAAGTAATCGAAGTGAATATTAACTGAATTTACTCAAATTCTGCACCTTTAACTAAAAATCGTAAAAAAATTCAAAAAGATTAAATTTAATTTCACTAAAATTTCTTCAATTTCAGCTCCTTCTACTAAAAATCTTGTGAAAATCCAAAGTAATCGAAGTGAATATTAACTGAATTTACTCAAATTCTGCACCTTTAACTAAAAATCGTAAAAAAATTCAAAAAGATTAAATTTAATTTCACTAAAATTTCTTCAATTTCAGCTCCTTCTACTAAAAATCTTATGAAAATCCAAAGTAATCGAAGTGAATATCAACTAAATTTACTCACATTCTGCACCTTTAACTAAAAATCATAAAAAATTTCAAAAAGATTTAATTCAATTTCACCAAAATTTTTTCAATTTCAGTTCCTCCTACAAAAAATCTTAAGAAAATCCAAAAGAATCCAAGTGAATATCAACTAAATTTACTCAAATTCTGCACCTTTAACTAAAAATCGTAAAAAAAAATGCAAAAAGATTTAATTTAAATTCACAAAAATTTCAACAATTTCAGCTCTTCCTCCTAAAAATCTTAAGAAAAACCAAAAGAATCGAAGTGAATATCAACTAAATTTACTCAAATTCTGCACCTTTAACTAAAAATCATAAAAATTTTAAAAAGGTTTAATTCAATTTCACCAAAATTTCTTCAATTTCAGCTCCTTCTACTAAAAATCTTGTGAAAATCCAAAGTAATCGAAGTGAATATTAACTGAATTTACTCAAATTCTGCACCTTTAACTAAAAATCGTAAAAAAATTCAAAAAGATTAGATTTAATTTCACTAAAATTTCTTCAATTTCAGCTCCTTCTACTAAAAATCTTATGAAAATCCAAAGTAATCGAAGTGAATATCAACTAAATTTACTCAAATTCTGCACCTTTAACTAAAAATCGTAAAAAAATTCAAAAAGATTAAATTTAATTTCACTAAAATTTCTTCAATTTCAGCTCCTTCTACTAAAAATCTTGTGAAAATCCAAAGTAATCGAAGTGAATATTAACTGAATTTACTCAAATTCTGCACCTTTAACTAAAAATCGTAAAAAAATTCAAAAAGATTAAATTTAATTTCACTAAAATTTCTTCAATTTCAGCTCCTTCTACTAAAAATCTTATGAAAATCCAAAGTAATCGAAGTGAATATCAACTAAATTTACTCAAATTTTGCACCTTTAACTAAAAATCGTAAAAAAATTCAAAAAGATTTAATTTAATTTCG